>JAVTVJ010001005.1:0-24129 GCA_034509425.1 Eopsaltria australis | reverse complement strand
GTGAGTTGTAAGAGTGGCAGCCACTCCACTCATGGAACTTTCTCCTTGTTCTTTAAAGACCATCAAGGAACAGCTGCAGGCAGAGCTGCAGGAGACTCAGGCTAGGATAAAGGCAAGGGAGAAGAGGCTGAAGGAGGGAATGAAAGTCATTGAAGAGAAAATTAATCATCTGCTTCAAGAGAAGGAGATTCTACAAAAGCGAGTGAAACAGCCATAGCCCCTGCAGTCACCAAACTGGTGGTTTCTGCCCTTCTTGCCTTGCCTCTGCAGAGCAGCAGGGGGGTGGGTTGATGCCTCTGATGCCATCCTGCTTTGGTCACTATCACAGCTGCTCTGAAGGACACTTCCTGCTCTGCTGAATCTCAGCTGCTTCCCTGGACTGTGGGACTGGTCCTTTGACCTCTTGGCCAGCCATCATCCAAATGCATTTCTGCTGGCCTGTTCCTGCTCTTCGTGTTTGTTGAGGTGTTTTTACAGGGGAACATGGTGACCCAGATAGGTTTTGAAACAGGCTGTCTGTATCCCTTGTGAATCTGGTCGTCTCCTGTTCTTTCCCTTTCCTCACAATCAATGACTCTTGGCTGACAGGGATAAGCTGTAGTTCTGACTGCTTTGTTCTGTTTGACTTGAGGTGGAAGTGTTCACATCTCACCTGGCAGCCTGCGAAGACTTTCAGCAAATGACTGGCAACAAAGAGCCCCAAGGCTGGTGTGAGGCACAGGAACTGTCCCCACCAGAGATGCTGCAGGCTGAGCACGTCCTGAAGATGGTGCAGGAAAACGAGATTCAGTGGGAGGAGGTAAAACATCAGAACAAGGAGCTGCAAATGTGTCTGCAGCCCCTTGGAGGGGGAAAGGAGTCCTTGGGAGGAAGTGGCACAGTCATTGTGGCCATCATCCTTCAGAAAATCCATGGAAATGGAACATGAATCTGGCCATGAACTGGAGTAAAATCAGGCTTTAGTTTTGACTCATTTGGTTTCAGAAGTGGACATCCCCAAGAAATCCATTTGAAGAGCTCTAAATGTGGCTGACAGCATCTTCTTGGGGCTTGCATTTGAAAAGAGATCTCGGGGCAATCTCTGCCCGCCCCCTTTCTGACACAACCTCATTTCTTCTCCCAGATCTACACAGGCTCTATCACTGAACCTGCTGCAGGAGCAGCTTTGTGTGATGGAGCCTTTGCTCCCCAACCTGAGAAGTGGAGCCTGGGCACTTTCTTCATCTCCAGCACTGACAGAGCTCCTGCTCAGCAACAGGAGATTGAGGATGACTTCCCGGAGCTCCTGAGTATGTCTGGTGTATTTCTTGTCTGAGGGACACTGTATTGTGTGCATGTGTCAGCACAGCTGTACCAAAGGTTCCTCCTCAGTTTGGTGTCACAGGGACATTTAGGACTCCCCGCAGGGACTGCTGTGCTTTGAGGCAGTGAGAGTGCTCTGGGTGTTCCTGCTGCCTCTGAGCACAGCTCAGACTAGCTTGGGTTTGCCTGATCTTCCCTCTCCACTAAAGGCAGAAGCAGGAATTGTTCCTGGATCAGCAGCAGGCTGTGACTGCTTGAGTTCTGCCCATTGGCAAAACCCCTGCACATGTCACTTTCTAGGAAAACACATCAAGCCCTTTGTGATTCTGCAGCACAACCCATTTAATCTGCTTCTTTCCCTAACAGCTGCCAGTGCTGTGCTCTCAGATATGACCTGGTGGGCTTGAGAACAGAGCCCAGTTGACTCTGTGTCTGCCAGCACCCGGTGGGACAAAAAGGGCGTTGGTCTGCACCTCGGTGTGGCTGATCCCAAAGCCAATCCTGGTGTGTCCTGAATGGGGCAGCAGCTTTTAACGGGGCTTGGTCTGGCTGTGGCTTCTTCCCATTGCTTGTCAGTGCTCATGCTTGGGCTTTGCCAGCCTTGCTGTGGTACCTGCCCTGCCCCTGAGGGCTGGTGTGACTGCAGAGGCTGGAGCCTTCCTTAGCTGGGACAGTCCCGCTGCCGCCCGGCCCCTGCAGCGCGGAGCTGCCCCAAGGCAGCAGCCCCTCGTCTGGGCCGGCTTCTGCATCGCACGGCCTGGACTCACGAGAGGGTCAGCATCTCCTCTGGGCAGCTGTCCATGGCACACCAGTGCCTGAGGAGCACTGCTGTCCTGGCTGCCCATGCCCGCTGTGCCCAGTTGGGAAGATGGGGACGGGCGCGGTGCTGAGAGGGCGAGTCCAACACGAGCGACTGATCCGCGCTGTCAGGGTGAAGAGAAGCAGTGTGGTTCTTCACACGGGGCACGGGCAAGGGCGTCTTTGAGCTCAGCCTGCTCATAAAGGCTGAGGTTCCTGATGCTGAAAGCCTCGTGGGGATTGGTTATAGCATGAGCTGCTCTGGCTCACAAATGGAAAGGCATTCTTTTGGAAACTGCTGAAAGGTGGAGAAGATGCCCTCCTCTCCTGGCAACACTTGGCAGTGTTCTTCCTCTTCTGAAACTGGTATCTGTTCATAGGAATTGATTCTATAAGTCAAGGTGCATTAAACCTTGGGAAGCATGAAACCTTTTGTTGAATCTCACAGTGTTTATTCCCAAGAAAACAAAGGCTCTGTTAGTTCCAGTTTCCTTAATGTTTTTTAGATGACAAACTTACTTGCCTTAGTTCTCTTCTGGTTTCTGTCTCCTCTGAATGTATCTCCATGTGCTTAGGTTCCTGTCAAGAGATCTCTTCAAAGGACGGTAGAAAATCAGTCTCTGTGCCGGCCATCTGTGCTGCAGGGCTGCCGGTCTTGTTGGTGTTGTTGTTGTTGTTGTTGTTGTTGCTATTCCTGTTGTTGCTATTCCTTTTGTGGTTGTTACCCAGCTGACCAGAAAGGTTCAGAGCCCCAGGCAGTGGGGCTGTCTTTTGTATCTCCTGGAAAGTGGGATCTCTGCTTTAAAGTGAGCATCTTGAATTTTATTTCCCTCAGGGAAAATGGTGAACATGGAAAATCCCATGACGAAATACATTGAACTGGAAAACATCGCCATTGGGTGAGTCCAACCACAGTTACTTCTGCAAAATCATGGGCCAAGTGTTTTGCTGGTGGAATATCTATCAAATGTGAAGTCAGGCAAGCTGCAAACATATTCAGACATTGTGGTCAGACTGTCAGTGCTGGTCAGAATTTTTAAGTGTGCTCAGAAGGCATTGCCAAAGACATGTCCAAGCTGTCAAGATCTTGCAGGCTCAAGGCACTTACAGCAGACATCTCCTGCCTGGGCTGGCTTTCACTCCAAGATCTAAACAGTTTCTCCTTTCTCTACTGCTATTTTGTTTCTAGGGCTTTTGGAGAGGTTTGTAGAGCGCTTGACAATGCCACAGGAGGAGAGGTAAATGTCAACAGCCCCCGCAGATTCTGCATCTCTCGAGGGCTTTGCCCTGTGGTGTGAGCTGTGGCTGGAGCTTTGGGTCACCGGTAGAGCTGTGCTGCAAAGGCACAAGAAGCACAGGCTGGTGCCAGCCTGCAGAATGCATTTGGGACAGTCTTTGTCCTTCTCAGCTGCCAGAAGGAAGGCAAGGGCAGCAGTTCCTTTCCAAGAAGGATGCGCTCACTCGCTCTCAATTGCTAAAACAAAGGTGGTGCCTTAGAGCATCTCACTGCTCTTTGGGGCTACAGCTTCAGAGTCCTGAACTCTCATTTCTGGCTGTCAGCAAATACATCTGCATGTTACTGGTACTTCCTTAGCCACTAGCAGTGCTGCACGTGGGAACTGCACGTAGGGAGAGATCTGCAAGGCGTCCCTAAAAGCCCTAAGCCCTGCTTATAGCCCAGGATGTACCCATAGAGTACCAAGGCATGGATTACTCCATTTGAAGGCCAGACAGAGCATCAGAGAGTGTGGTCAGAGCTTTGTGGGTGACAGTTGAGACCCCATTGTTACCAGGTGGACAAGGCCAAACATCAGTAGCCACGTGTGTCCTGTAGCTGTCCCCAAGGCAGCAGAGGAATGGGCTGTTGCAATGTCAGTTCCTAATTACTCCGCTGTTGTATTGGGTCTGACTGGGGTAAAGCTCACAGGCCTTACACTGCTGTACTTTGCTTTGGTAGCTGGTGTTGATAACAGAGCAGTGTTTTGGCTACTGCCAAGCTGTGCTGTCCCTGTGACATTCCTTCCCCCACTGAAGGGGATGGGGGGGGCAAGATCCTGGGAGGGGACACCAGCAGGCCAGCTGACCCCAGTCAGCCAAAGGGATATTCCATACCGTATGACATCAGATCAGATATATAAGGGAAGGAAGAGAGGAGGAGGGGGAGGCATTCGGGACTTGTCCATGTTTGCCTCCCCGAACAACCATCACGTGTGCTGGAGCCCTGCTTCCCAGAAAGTGTCCGGACTTCGCTGCTGATGGGAAGCAGAGATTGATTGTTTTCCCTTCTTGTTCTTGCGCGCGCAACTTTCAACTTGCTTGTTCTATTCTTTTTTTTCCCCACTGTAATAAAACTGCCTTTACTCACCCTGATAGTCTTTTTCAATATTATCCTCTCCCCTCTCCCAGCGGGAGGGGGAGTGATAGAGTGACTGAGTGGGCACCTGGCCCCTGGCCGGGGTCAACCCACAACAGCTGTCTAAGCACAAGGCGCTTTGGCACAGCTCGGCTGTGTCATTCCAAAATCACTCACTCCATGTGCGTTGTGGTCTCGTGCCACCAGCTTCTCAAGTTACTGATTTTCAATGTCATTGTAGGTGACCATAAAGAAAATAAATCTCCATGGACTGAGGAAGAAGGAACTAACAGTCAATGAACTCATGGTCATGAAGATGAATAGGAATCCCAACCTGGTCCACTGTTTAGACAGGTGAGTTATTGCAGTTTTGTCCCATGAATGCTCATTTATATACTGCAAATACTGGTCACTGGCAGAAAATAGAGTTGTTAATTATTGGTTAATTATTATTTCTCTGCTCATCTCCAGTGGATGGGAAGAGAGTGCATTTTGTCTGCATTTTGTCTCCTGGCACACGGAGTTTGAAAATTTTTCAAAGCCCTGGATCATCTGTATCATACAATATCAATACAATAGCCTGTAAGTTCACTGCCCCCACGTAGTTTTGGCACTTGATTTTTTCCACTGTCTTCCTATGTGCTGATAAATTATCCTAGAGAGGATTTCCCTTGGATTGTTGCAGCTGTTTTGCATTGCTGTGCATGTCAGGAAGACTAGGTGCTTTTATTCTAGAAACACTTAGTGTGACAGGTTTTTCATCTGTTATTAAACTGCATTTTTCAACTGCTGGCCATCTAAGACATCTGTTTTTTCACAGCTGTGCTTCCTCCTTGAGACTGCACAGATTGCAAACACTGCACGGCCTAGAGGGAATGTCTATTCCTTTTATTCTGTCCTCATTTCAAAGGCATCTGAAAACAAGAATCAACCATTGCCTTTTCCAAGCAGCAGCGTAGCCATGCATGTTCATCTCTATGCCCTTGTTTCCTCCTTTCAGCTACCTTGTGGGTAAGCAGCTCTGGCTGGTTATGGATTACATGGATGGAGGCACTCTGAGCGAGGTCATCAGCAAGACCTACCTGTGTGAAGATGAGATGGCAACCATCAGTCAGGAGGTCAGGGATGCCATCTGAGCTTCTGAGGGCTTGGGCAGGATTGTCTGGGAAACAGGGGTTCAGAACAGGAGAGATTCCTTGTTTCTGTGTTATTTCTGTGTTGCTGGAATGCTATGGGCAAGCAAGAGCATCTCAGGTGATGAGAGCAAGAGCAAGAGCAAGAGCATGGCAGTGTGCCTGCATTCACTGTACTCTGATTTTGTACTCTTATCTCCAGCTGTTGTATTCTCTCTGTGTCTCTTGGATTTGTATTCACTGTTCTCCACCTTGCCTCTCTAAACGTCTGTCTGCACTGCATTCCTTATCTGTAAAAGCAAAGGTGCTGGTGGCAGGATTTGAAACAAATGGCAAAGAAAAAAGAGAGACTCATTTCTCACAGTTCTCAGCTGAAAAGGATAGTAGTGCATCCAAAATGCTGTTTGCTTCTGAAAGGTGACTCATGTGATACTTCCAAGTCTGTGCTGAGGCCAGCAATAAAACCTTTGTCATGCAGCCTCCCACCCAAAAGTGATCCACTTCACACCAAAGGGAGAGACTTTTTCTTTCTTGGCAAGCCCTCCTTTGTCCTCTGCATGGAGAGAGCACATCCACTGCAGCAGCAGTCATTCTGGCTGGTTTGTGGGGGACAGTCCACAAGAGCAGTTGCTGTTGCTCTTCCAAAAGCTGGCATGCCTTCCCTTGGAAAGGTCCTGCTCTGCCAGTGTAGGAGCAGCAAGCTCTTCCTCTCAGTGGCACTGTGTTCTGCCATTAGTCCCCTTTCCCTTGGAAAGGGAATCTTTTAGAGCTGCTTCCTTTCTTGTGTGATGAACTCACTCCATTAATTTTTATCCTTCTATTTTCTCTCTCGGTGCTTGCAATGACTGGATTTTCTTCACTCAAACCATGTCATCCATAGAGATGTGAAGAGCTGCAACATCCTTTTCAGAACGGATGGCTCTGTCAAGCTGGGTCAGTATATTCTTGGTCAGGTGCAGGGTTCTGGGCATGTGGGGTGTGGGGCTGATTTGAGTGACTGCCAGCTCCCCAGAAATGGTGCCGGTGGCAGTGCAGGGACCCCTGCTACGAGCTGAGGGCATGGTTGCAAGGTGCACAGAGGTATGAAATGGAACAAGCAGTCCAGAGTGGCATTGGTCTGTGTGTGTCCCTCCCAGAGGGAGTGAGCTACAATCTAAACCTTCAGGGGAATAAAGGCCCCTGCTGTGAGGAGCATTAAAAAACCTGGGTTTTTTTGAAGTGGCCAATTCCATACTTCCTTGGCTAAAGCCCCAAGGAAACCGAGCATGGGTGGTTCTCCAGGAGATTCAACATCACAATCTTAGACTGGGAGTGGGAAATTCTTTCTCTTGTTTTCCTAATCTGAGCTGACTTTCATGGTGTGTTGTTTTCTCCTCAGCTGATTTTGGCCTCTCTGCTCAGCTCAACCCTGAGCAGAGCAGAAGGAGCTCAGTGGCCAGCACTCCTGGGTCGATGGCACCTGAAGTCGTGACAGGTCAACCATATGGTCCCAAAGCGGACATATGGTCTTTTGGAATTGTGGGAATTGAAATGGTGGAAGGAGAAGTTCCTTACTGGGATGAAAGTTCTGACTCGGTAAGGAGCAAACACTCTCTGATCTCTCTGTCTTTCTCACCTTCCCCATGTTCGTGTGCCATTGGATACAATGCCATTGCCATCTGCTGGCACTGCTTCCACCAAGGTCCCCTTCTAGAAATGTCCCTGCACCACATCAGCATCTGCTGTAGTTTTGGTTGCATCAGAAGGGCAGGGGCAGTAGCCAGTTCAGAAACCTGCCATGATGGCCTTCAGCCATGCCTGTCATTTCTCATGTGCTTTTTGAACATTGTTGGAGCAAAAGAGGAAAAGAACAAGAGAAAAAACCAATCACCAATGCAATTCCCAAGCAATTCTGCTTGTTTTTTCCCTTTTTTTAACCACAGCACATCAATTTTCCTCCAAACTGTAGCATCTTTCCCAAATCCTGTAGGTCTTTGAAACTATTAGGCTTCCAAATCATCTGTACATTGTTCTGTCATGTGTCTGGGTGGCCTGGATAAGTTTAGGACGTTTTTTTCTCAGCCTGCAGCTGGAATTGTATGCCAAACCCTCGTCTGTTTCTTGGTACTTTAACAAGTTGAAGAGCTTGCAGTCAGGTGCCTGGGGCTGGGGTCCAAGGTCTGCCGTTGATGCCGGTGCTGTGTTCCTTTACCACAGGAGCAGGCACGTCCCTGGGTTGCACAGTTCTAATGACAGTGGGGACTCCAGCTCCCCACCGTGTCCAGTGGCTGAGCTCAGCTGCAGAGGGACAGGATAAAAGCCTCTTTGTGACCTTTGGTGCTGTGGGAAAAATGAAGGAAATTTTCCTCCGGGTTGAAGAGTATAGTAACAAAGTCTCTTTGGTCACCATCTATTTCAGTGCCACCAGCACAGAGCTGTTACTATTGTGGCATGCATTTTCATGGAGACTCCTAGGCCTCTTCCCATTGTTATTTCTGTCTATTTTAGATGGATTCTGCATCTGCATTTTTTTCAAGAAAAGAAAAAAAAACTTGATGATTTTTGTTTTATGGGAGCTGTGTTTAAGGAACCAACAAGAATGCAGAGATTCCTTTCATGTAATAATCCTTGGAAATGGTATAGATAGGGCAAACTCCCCCTTCCAAATAGCCTGTCAAACTCATGTGAATCCTCAGAGAAGCAAAAAAAAAGAAAAACAAAGAAAAAAAAAGCTAGGTCAGCCAATGAAATCAGCTGCCATGGCAAGATCCACTGGAGGCTGGAAAAGTTGCGGCTGCTTTGGGGTTTGGGGGTTTTTATTGGTATAGGAAAGTCATCTCTGCCTCTCTGGCAGGGCAGAAACTGCCACTGCAGAGTGGAGCATAAACAATGGACTCTGGGGTATGAAAGAAGCAGGTGGAGCCTCGTGTTTCCTTTTTCTCCAGCCTCAACTCCTGATAGCCACAGGAGGGAGACCAAAGCTGCGGCAGCCCAACCTATTCTCACCTTTGCTGTGTGACTTCCTGAGCTGCTGCCTGCAGAGAAATGAGGAGTGGCGCTGGTCTGCCAAGGAGCTCCTGCAGGTAAAATGCAAAGGGCTGCAGGTGGGACAGTGTCCGAGGGATGGGCTCCTCCTGCATGGAAGTCCAAGGCATCAGATGAGCCCCCTCCTCCTCACCTCCACTCTTGGTGCTGTTCAAATGAAAATGGTGAGGAATCCTAGACTGGGCTGGGCTGGCAGGGACCTGTAAAGGTCATCTGGCCCAAATGCCCTGCAATGAGCAAGGACCTCTTTGAAAAGATCAGGTTGTTCAGAGCCCCTTTCCACCTGACCTGGAATGTTTCCAGAAATGAGGCACCTACCAGCTCCTGGGGCAACCTGTGCCAATGTTGCACCATGCTCTGAGTAAACAAGTTCTTCCTTAGACCTCCTCTGACTCGATCCCCATTATATGTTATAAATGTTACCCCATGTCCTATTGCAACTGGCACTGTAAAAAAGGTGTCCCTCCCCTTCCTCAGAAGCCCCTCTGAAGTACTGGAGCGTGGCAATAAAGTCTCCCTTGGGGCCTGTTCTTCTCCAGGCTAAGAACCTTGAGGTGTCTCAGCGTGTCCTCAGAGGAGAGGTGCTCCATCCTCTGATCGTTTCTGCTGCCCTCTTCAGTTTTATCTAATGGCAAAAGAATTGAAGTAGAGCAATGTGGGCTGCAGAGCTGCAAAATGGTGGTGGAGGAACCCAAGGAAACCAGTCCTGGCCGAGCAGTCAGAGATGTGGCTGTAGGAAGGAGAGGCTGTGGGGGGCTCACTGTGAGCCTCCGAGGGGCCCTGGTTTGTGTCCCCACCCCACTCTTAGAGGTTTCTGCCACCCAGACAGGTGGGACAGGTTTAGAGGGACTTGTCCCAACCCCATCTGCTGCCTGGCACAGTCAAGCAGATGGGACCTGGCCCAGGGTTACTGCCAGGTTGTGTGGCAGAGAGGGAGCTGCAGGACCCAGTGGCACTCAGCTGTCCCTGCTGGGAAGGAAGGTGCCATCCAGCACAGGAGGGGCAGGCCATGGAAAGGCAGACACTGCTCTGTCTCCCTGTGGAAATTAGCACAGTGCCTGTCTTTCAAAGAGAGGGACCTATGTGAGTCTCTGGAGTTTTCTGAAAGGAACAAACCGCAGGCACAGAAAGAAAACATTTCTAGAGCACCGGGAGGGCAAAAATCCCAGCAAGATGAAGACACCTGAATAAATGGATGAGTGGGATTCTGGGCCAGGTTCATCTGTGGTGGCAAGGACCTGCACATGAAGATGGAGCTGCAGCTGGTCCTGTTGGTCCTCTTTCTGGGTCTTTCTAGGAACCAGAGGAATCCTGATTGAACCTGTGAAGCGCTGAACTTAGAAAGTCATGGTTCATTGTTCTTTGTTGTTTTTGTTCCTTTGGGCAGCATTCATTTGTAACATCAGCCGAGCCTGCGTCCAGTCTGAAACCACTCATCATTTCAGTGAAGAAGAGGAAGAAGGAGGAGACAAGAATGTGATCTGTCGCACGGTTGGACACGAAGAAATCAGGCACTCAGGTCAGGTCACAGAGCTACCAAGGCTGGGCAGAGAGAAGAGTCCAGCCTCTCTTTATTCTTACATTTATATACCTTATTACAGACAACTATGGATTGGACAATGAGGTTACCACCTCTCCAATTCCATAGGTAAGGAACACAGTCCATCAACCTTCCCCGCCCTTGGGAAAGGAATGACAAACAATACCAAAGGTACAAAAAAATCCTTGGCCAGTTAGCAAAACATAGACTATGTTTACATAAAATCAATGAGAACCTTTTCTACTAAGTATCAACACAGCACACTAAAATTCAGGGCGACAGTGATCCCATCCCATCAGGAGTGTTTACTCCAAAACTAGCTTAGAGTAGGATTGTAGAGCAGGATCATACAGTAGGATTGTGGAGTAGGAGTGTAGAGCAGGATTGTAGACTAGGATTGCAAATGAATAAAGTTTTTGAAACCACAAGTCACCTTGAAGATTCCCTTCTTTCTCACTCTGTGAGTAAGCTCAACATGTCCTTCTGAATTATCAGTTGTTTCTTAAAGGTGGAAAGTGACATTTATGGCTTCTTTGCTATGGTTTGAATGTGAAGAAGGTTCATTCCTCCTCTCCAGACCACACTGCCTTTGGAACTGGGCCCACTGGCCGGGGTTTGCCCAGCTGTGGTGTTTCTAGTTGAGGCAGAAAGGGCAATGGCATTTGCAGGAAAAGCCAAAGGAGGAGTGGGGCAGCCAAGACATCCTGTGCAGATGGAGGCCTTCAGCTGTGACTCGAGAGCATTTGGCCTCCTGCCCCTTGGATTTGTATCCGTAAGCGCAATGTCTTTGGCTGCAGGAGAGTTTCGCTCAAGTGAGAAAGCAGAAAGCTCAGTGAGGCTGCTCTGAGCGCTCTCGTCTGCTGCAGAGCTGTCAGCGAGTGTGAGGTGAGAGCGGGCCCGGCCTTGGCCGGGCCGGAGCCCAGCAGAGCCCCGGCAGAGGCCGGAGCAGCCTGAGCCTCGGCAGAGGCGGGCTGGAAGGAGGCGCTTGTAGCTGCAAGAGGCAGCAGCCCGGGCCTGCCTGCCTCTTCCTGGCACCGGCTGAATGCTCCGCTCTCGGAGCCAAAGCGGCAGCTGGCTGCTCCCCAGGGGAAGCGGAGCCGTGCTGGGCACAGCGCAGACTGGTGCCAGTGGCCGTCTGCAGTCTGCTCAGGAGGAGAGAAAGGCAAAAGGCAGGCGAGGGCTGGTGGCCTGGCTGACGATTCCTACTCTTCTGCCGGCTGCCCTGCGACTCCTGGGAAAGGTTAGCAGCGTGTGCAGCACTCTGGGCACGGGGGGAGGGAGCCGGGCTGCTCCGCAGGCTGGAGCACAGGGCAGCGTCCTTCAGGCACGGCACTTCTGCCAGGGGAGCCGAGGGCAGCGGGAGGCAGTGACAGCTCGTCAGGGCACAGCTGCAGGAGCCGGTGCCTCACACAGCTCTGCGAGGAAGCGCCTGCAATCCTGCACTTCTGCACTGAGCCACAGCAAAGGAGTGACACGCAGAGTGTTCTGCAGAAATAGTCAGGGCCACCAGGCCAGCCTGCTTTGTGCTCTGCAGATCACAGCAAGCGCTGTGCAATGCAGCTCGGAGCTGCCGGGAGAGAGGTGTTAGAAATGAACCAACTCTTAGATACAATTAAATGGGGACAATTATCATCAAAGCAAAAGAAAACTGCTTCTTCGTAATGATTCAACTCAGCCGGGTGTGCATCTCCCCTCCCCCGACAACTGAACTCCACACACACGCCGACAAAATGCCTGCTTTTTATTGCCTTTCCTGGCCGGAGCGGTCCCTGTCCCGTTTCCCAGTGGCTGCGTACTCGGGAATTCATATTCTCTCCCAGTCGCCTGCTTTTCTGTCCCCTCCCCTCTCATCCTGCTTCCTTTTTGGTCTGGTCTTCAACCGTGCCCTTCTCCCAGCTCACAGCAGCAGCCGACAAATTAACTAGAACAGATCCAAACCATCAATAACACCACCTAGAGCCAATAACTTCCATTCTTTTTTCTAATAACCTGTGGGCTGCAGCAAAATATTACCTCATCTCTCACAGAGTGAATTGGGGATGTACCTGAGGCTTGTGCTTGAGTTGTTGTCACGATCCGCTAACAAGAGCAGGGAGTCGTGATGGTTCGTTACTTTGAATCTCAGAGTGCAAAGGAAAACAGGGACAAGCTTCAATGGATTCCGTCTCGTCTGTAGGGAGATCTCGTAGGGGTACTTTTTGAGAGTCTCTTTATAGTCTTTTCAAAAGCGAGGGGCAAGTAACCAAAAGATGAGGCAGTCCTTCCAGAGGCGAGGGGCAAATGGCCAGCAGGTGGGGGAGTAGGGCCCATTGTTTTAGGGTGCAGGTGCAGGTGTACAAAACATATAGTCCTTGTGCAGTCCTTTCCGCCCCGTTAGCTGAGCGGCACAGTTCCACAGGCATGTGTCAGCACAGCTCTGCAGCACAGCTCTGCAGCACACCTGGGCGCCTGGCAGGCACCCCACCAGGATCTGGCCGGACTTCATTGTGCAAAAGTCCTTTTCCCCTCTTAGGGTCTCTGGGTTTTCAGCCTCTGCTTCTGTAGATGGTCGTGAGGCAGATAAGGGATTTCCATCCAGACTCTTACAGTTGTGAACTAATTTGGAAGGGAGCAGAAAGGTTTCAGGAGGTAATGTGTGTTTTCTTTCTTAATTTGTGAAAGACTCAATGTAGACTCATTCGGCATTCAAGGGGAAGAAAGTGGTTTTAGTGGTTTTTTTGACCATCAGAGGAGAATTTGAGGAATGGGATATTCTCCAAGTGACCACCAGAGACCCTGAAGAGACCCCTACTCTCCCATCAGTAACTTCTGAGAGGTGATTTAAATATGTCAAATAATTTGAGGGAATGTTTAGCCTGTGAGTTTCAGCAAAGTAATGAGTATGTCTTAGTTCCATGGATACAAACTAGTAGGTGAGATTGTGGGGTATGCACGTGTTAGGGAAGTGATTCCCCATGCACCCAGTGCTGAAATAAAGTAATGTCTCCTTTCTAACCCTGAGCTGGCAGTGGGGATTGGGCCCAGCTTGGTAGCTTTCATTTTAGTCACTTCTATAGAAAGGTCACAATAAAATGTTTTCCGGCCGTTTCCCTCTGCTTTACCTTTTCCAGGGCTAAAATTCTGTGCCGCAGGTGGCCTGGGTGTGTGCAGAGCAGTGCAGCCCCCACAAACGCCTTGGTTTTCCCACTGCCATGACTTGTTCCCAGGTGTGCCCAGCACTGTCAGGAGAAAGAGCCCGCGGTGCAGTGGGTGCCGTGCCCTGCCCAGCCGGGGCTCTCTGGCACCTTTCAAGCTGCTCCTGCCTTGGCTTCACCTGGCTGACAGAAGCCTCTGGAAATCAGCAGCACAAGTGGCGGTACCAGCTTGGAGCAGCTCCTGCTGGCGGGCAGATCCTGCCAGTCTTACTGCTTGCAAGGAGGAATAGAAGCAGAGGTAGACACATACATACAGAGAAGCTGTGGGCTTGTCCAATAAATGGGCAAATATATGGAGGGATTTGTTAGGAATTATTACAGCTGTTATGCCAATAGTGCCTTCTCTCCTGGTTCTGTGCAATGCTTTGGGCCATTTTCTTGGTCTGGTTTCCTTTGCTTTGGTCCCATCTGAGGGTTCATTTGGGGTGCAGGCTGTAGGTGCTTGGGGCACTCTTTGAGTTACTCCTGGATCCCTTGAACAAAGAGTTTGACCCACGAGGGGGGTTTGTGCTGCTTTGTGACAGAGGAGAACTTCCCAGGCTATTTGGTGTTTGCTGTGGGGGAGGTTGGGTTGCTTTGCATGAATTCACAGACCAGCGCAGAGCGTTTGCTTTGTGATGTCAGGGCACGGTTGCCACGTCCTCGTGGTGACATCAGAAGGTTGTCTTGGTGCACGGAAGGCCTCAGTGTCAGAGCAGCCATTGGGCTTGCTCAGTGCAGGAGCATCCTCCTGCTTGAGGCGTTTGTCAGTGGGCAGCTGCACACTGACAGGAGCCTTGTTTGTGCTTGTGTTGGAGCAAAGTCTGCAAATTGCACAGCAGTGCTACCGAGATGGAGCAGCTTGCTGCTGCAGTTTGCACTGTTTATGGCATTGCATATTCCGGCTATTTCATGACTCACCTGGCACGTAAGTAGAGGTTTCCCCTGGCTGTAGCCTAACCTGGCTTTTGTACGCCTTCCTGCTCTTTCTTAGGGACTGGGGTGGTGTTGAAACAGAAAGACCATTAGAGTGCCACTGGTTTGGTACAGCTCCTGTCAACACGTTCAGCTACAAAGGGGGTGTGTGTAGCCAGGGGTTTGCAGGGAGCATTTGCAAGGGAACCTGCAGGGCTTCCGTTCCCTCCATGGGAGAGTCTGTGGCAGCAGAGTCTGTCATTTCCTCAGATTGCTGGGTCAAGCAGGACAACTTCCAAAATGCAGACTGGGAGACTTTCTCAAAAGGCCTTGTAAAACCCCTATGGTTCTGTCCAGATTTGTCAAAGAATCTGGTTAATTTTCCCTTGCCCACTGCAGGTCACCTGACCCGGGTATTCAGAGGTGCTGATCCTCAGGTGAGTGAGAAAGGAATCTTGGATGTTCCTGGTGCTTAAGAATTGTGAAGGGAGCTGTGAGTTTGACCTGTGGCAGGAAAGTGTAGAGGGCCAACTGGGAAGGCTAAAAGAAAATCCTTTTCCTTGTCTGCAGCAGCAATAGCAAAGGCATTGGTGGCTATTTCCTAGTTTTCCATTTCAGAGCTTTTAAAGAACTAAAAGCCCAGTTTTGCAGAGAGAACTTTGCTTGCTGAGAGGGATGGAGCAAGGGTGGAATATTGAATTCAGAGCCATCTGCAGTACTGGTGAATTAGCCCATTTTAATTTCTGCAGAGTGACTTAGAACCCCATTGCTAACAAGGCTTATGATTTCTGCTTAGCAGAGCTGGTTGTAAAGCTGAAAAGAAGTAAGGTTAGAAATGATAGGTAACAGCCTGTCCCTCATGCTACTCTCTGTCCACAGAGCACAGAAGCAACAGCACGCTCTCCTCTGGCTCCCTCTGCTCCTGGAGAAGAGGCCAAAGAGGAGCAAAATGACCAGAACCCTCCAGCTCTGCTCACACCACAGCCTGAGCTTTCTGAGACAGTAAGTGCCACTTGTGCTTGGTGCTGTCTTTAGTGCAAGGCAGAGCTGAGAGTTTCTGAGCAGGCACCACTTGGTGGTGGTGGCTGAGGATGCAGAGTGCTGGAGTCCTGCCAGGACCTTGTGATTCCCCCCAGCCAGTGACAGCTGGAAAATGGGCAAATGGGCTTTGATCTGTCATGTTGAGGCACCAAACAGCTGGTGGCTCTGGGTGAGCACCTGGCTGCTTGACTCAGTGAAGCTCTGTCTCTTGTCTTCTGCTTTGGCTAAGGGCACACTTGGTAGTGCTGAAGGTCAGAAAGCTTTGTTTGTTTGTTTCTCCTTTTTGGAAACTTGTGTTTGGCTTGTGGAACTGTTTTGCAGTTTTTGTGAGTAATTTTTCTCTTCTGCAGAGTCTTTTTAACCACCATTGTTTCGCCTTTTGATAAGCTGCAAAGAGGTGATTGTGTTGTTCATGAAGCTGTGTGGCGCCACTCTTCTGCTGTGTGGCAAAAGACACAAACTTCATAGTTCTGAACCCTTCTTCTGAGGCAAGAACCAGAAGCAGCAAGTTTCTGCTGATACTTCTGTTATAAAGTTTGGAGCACTCTTTTACATTCTGTGTTTCCTTTTTCTTTAGCTAATGATCTTAATAGCTCTTTTTGCATCTTTGGATCTTCTATTTGCTTCACTACTGCCTCCTTCAATCTGTCTACAAAGTCCACAAAGCTCTCGTCAAGCCTTTGCTTGATAGCCGCATAGCCATCTGAAGGGGGAGTAGAGGAAGGCAGGCACAATAAAGCCCTTTTTGCTGCATTTTTAATATCAACTAAAACTGCTGGTGGTAATTGAGCAGCTTGGTCTCGGGGCTTGCTCATATCTCCTTGGCCACAAAGGTGATCTAGGGTTAGAGGTGCTGTTTGTTCATTAGATTTGTAAATTGGTAATAGTTCTTTTAATTGCTGGTGCTGTCATCTTTCCCAGAGCCAGAATTGAGCTTCAGTTAATATACCAGTCATCAGCGTTTTTATATCATGTGGTATCATGGTTTGAGTTTCAAACGTCAGGTGTAAAAGGCTCTTAAAATATGGTGAATCCTTTCCAAATTCCTTAGCAACCTTATATATCTCTTTGAGATTTTGATAGCCCATAGGTTGCCATTGTGGGTTCTCTCCTTGGGGGTTATATTGTACTGGAGCTGCAAAAATTTCGGTATTTGTGATTTGACCACAGGTTTCACCCGTCACAGTTCCTGGTTGCAAGTTGTGGGGATTGCAGGAGGGGGCATGTGCTTCTAAATTTTGGCTGATTACTGCTGCAGGGGTGGCAGTGCCCTGCAGGGGGAGCTGTGGGGTTGCGGATGGGATTTCTAAAGCTCCCGTGTTAATACAGCCTTGGTACAGTTTGTTTAAGTGGAGTGGGGGAGAAGCCGCGTCCCTGGGCAGCTGTTGTGTACTAGGCTGGGCAGCCCAAGGGTTCGTGGCATGAACTGCGGGCCCTGGGGGCCCAGGCGCGCCCGCGGCTCGGGGCAGCTCCGCCCCCAACTGCGGCGTGGTGCTGGTGGAGGGAGGGAGCTGGCCCGCAGTGCCGGGCACTGCCACGGCCAGGAGCCCTGTCTCGCCCGCTCCCGGGGCCAGAGCAGCGCAAGTCCCGGCAAGGGCTGTCGCGGCTGCTGGGAGGGGCCTCAACCTCCCCACGGCGAGCGCGCACGCAGCCTGGGCAGGCCCCAGCAGGGCCTGCGCGGCTGCCAGGACCAGGATGGCCCCCTCCTCCGCAAGCAAGGGCAGTGCCATGGCGGTGGTGGGCTGCAGTCACGGCGGCGCGGCCGCCAGGGGTGTGAGCGACTCCCCTCCTGGAGGAGGTACGTTTACGAACAGCGAATCATCTGGCTCTGTGGGAGGGCTGAGGGAGGCGCTGGGAGAGGGGTTGTCTGCCCACGCGGCCCTGGCTGCGCCATGCGGGAACACTCCAGCGCCCATGGCCATGTGGCCGCCGCCATCTTGGCCCAGTGTTCTATTGTGTCCTGCGGGGTTGGCAGCCATGAGGGCCTCAGGGCATGCAGGGAACAGAGGGGGTGGGGTAGGAAGGATCCCGCTGCGGGTTGATCAGACCCGTGGGAGGACTGGGGGAATTGGAGAGGGTCCCGGAGCTTGCTGTCGCTGTTGTTCTCGTCACCACACCGCAGGTTTATAACAGGATAGGAGGAGGACGGGGTGGGGGGAGAAGGGCTGGGGACACGCACGAGTTCCAAACTTCTCCCCTTCTCTTCTAAAACTCCACAAATTAAAATGAGCAAGGGAAAATACTGCCACATTGAATTATCTCCTGTTTTAGCAACATGTGTTATTCTTTCCCTGACTAGATCCCAAAAGTCAAGGGATTTTATGGAAGTGAGGGAAACAGAGGGTGCATAGAGGAACACCAACTTTGTAAAGCGTTTTAAGAGCTTTTTACTGAAAGCTCTATTTGCAGATTTTAAAATGCTTTTCAGTTGGCAATAAACCTCTCGTTCAGGGCGGGATAAATGAGTCCCCATCTTGAAGAATTCTCCCTGCCTGGACTATAAGTGATGCCCTGTAGGGAAAACCCAGCACAAACACTACGTGGATGGACCCTTTTCTGATCCCAGTGCTGTTTCCTGGTTCCCCCAGTGACTCCAGTCCAAAGCAAGGCCTTCAGCTGGTCTGATCCTTCTTTTTTACCATCGGAGAAGGTATTCAGATGCCCCTTCTGAAAGTGCTAATAGAACTCAGCACTTCTTCTGGGGAGTTGCAGCCCAAACTGGTGAACTCCTGACTACAGGAGTGGACAGGGACACTCTTCCAAGGCTTGAGTTCTTCTCAAGACAAGACGTTGGGCGCCACTGATAGCTCGCTGGTTCCTCTGTCCAGCCTGGCATTAATCAGACAGATTCCAGCTGGCTATATTTCCAGGAGTGCCCCTGTCCCCAGGGCACTCTGGCAGCACCTTCTGGACACTTAGCCAGAGAAACTGCGGCCTGCGTTGGTGGTGCAGGGACTGAGTCCGGTTTAGCTATCAGCTGAAGAGAATAACGAGAGGGCTCTTGGTGTGCCTTTAATTCTGAGTGGCTTTATTGCAGGATGCTCCACACAGAGGGAAGGCAGGGATCCAAGAAGCCGAGGGGGCCTCAGACACAGACTTAAGAGTTATCTCATACAACCAATCACCAGGGGGTCTGGGGGAGGATAGGGAAGGTCCAGGGTTACTTGGTCCTATGGGATGGGGAAGGGAAGGGGCCCAGGAGATAACATGGGATAGTACAAAGGCTCTTGGGGGGAGGGAGGAGATGATGGACACCAGCAGTGGCTGCTCTGGTTTGTCCTGGGTTAAACCATGGTCACTCCACTTTCCAGGGGGTACCCAGCCCCTTTGGACTTTCTCCACCAGTGATCTTTCTCTTTTTCTAAGTCATCTCCCCCTGGGCTCTCCAAGGACACTTCCACAGCAGCTACACAGCACTGTGGAAAGGGACCTGGGGGTCCTGGTCAATGGTAAGTTGAACATGGGCCAGCCAGGAGGGCCCTGGCAGCCAGGAGGGCCAACCCTGTCCTGGGGGGCATCAGGCCCAGCATCACCAGCCAGGCAAGAGAGGGGGGATTGTCGTGCTCGGCTCTGCACTGGGGCAGCCTCACCTCGAGTGCTGGGGGCAGGGCTGGCTGCCACAATATGAGATAAAAAGCTATTAAAGAGTGTCCAAAGGAAGGCCATAAAGGTGATGAAGAACCAGAAGGAAGAGCCTTACGAGGGAGCATCTGTGACCACTTGGTCTGTCCAGCCTAGAGAAGAGACTGAGGAGAGACCCCAGTGGAGTCTGCAACTTGCTTGTGAGGGGAAGAAGGGGGAGACACTGAGCCTTGTGTCTGGTTACCAGTGACAGGACACAAGGGAATGGCCTGAAGCTGTGTCAGGGGAGTTTTAGCTTGAATATTAGGAAAAGGCTCTTGCCCCCAAGGGTGTTTGGGCACTGGAACACAGTCACAGCACCTGAGTTCAAGAAGTGTTTGGACAACACTCTCAGGCACTTAGTGGGACTCCTGGGGTGTCATATGCAGGGCCAGGAGCTGAACTCTGATGATCCTTGTGGGTCTCTTCAAGTCAGGATATTCTATGATTCTACTCTGTGTTTGTATCTGCAGGCACGTATGCAGCCGAATGACCATGCCAGATGAATACCTCGCATATACTTGCTTTGAATTTGCTGCTAAATTCAGAGGAGTTGGCACTTTGGGAAGTTAAGGAACTTGAGAACGCCACTCTGGAGTCTATACAGAAAAACCACAAGAAATAAAAACTGACAATGGGCCTGCATACACTTCCCACAAGTTTAAGGAATTCCTTCAACAATGGGGAATCAAACATGTTACTGGCATACCTCATTCTCCCACAGGTCAAACCAGAACATCAAGATGACACACATCAGTGCTAACAGTTAAGGAGACAATTTTATACATACCCTTCCAATCTAACAAAAGAGAAACTCTAGGAACAACCAATTTTTTTAGGCTTTCTGTACACTTTGAACACCTCCACTACTACTACACAAATCTGTATGACCATTATACTCTCATATGGAGCATTAGAGTTAAACTAAACCCTGAAGTTTTCAGTGGAAAGTCAACTAAAAAGGGCACATGTACACATCAGCTTCTATCTTGCTTTATTCACACACTTTGTTATTGTAAGCCTTGCAAAGAAACTGCAAGACAGCCAAATTTGCATTCTGTGCGACTTTGCCCCAAACCCATTTTTCATTGTTTTTATACAAAGCAAGAGATTCCCCTTTCTCATATTCTGCCACACTGCAGCAAAATAAGTCTTCTATGTACCTGTAAATGATAACATTTAAGTCTATTTAAGTTACTTTTTACAGTTTCTATTTTACTCACAGTTCCATTAAGAGTGAAGTTGGAAACAGTTTTAAAAGACCAGTAAAGCCATCAGTCCCCTATGTGCAAGTTCTTACAACTTAAGAAAATAAATTCCTTTCAACTAGCTAACAGTCCATATTAAGCAAGAGATGTGATGCTTTATAAAGCAGATACTAACAATTCATATCCATTCCTTATGTCAGTGACCTGGTAAGAGGAAGAGTAAATCCTCAATGCAATCACATGTGAAATCTGATCCCCTCTGTGTGACTGCATATGATATATTCAATTTGGGTCTGTAATTTTTAAACAGTTCTTTTTTAATTACACTTAGGAAACGATATCCCCATTTTTAAAACAAGTTGTTCTACAGTGTAAGGAGAATCCACAGGGTGGATTCCTCAAAGTTCATTTCCTAAGCCATTTAAACAATAACCAGGTTAGCAAGTCAGTCATGTCCAATGTGCTAGACCCAGACCTGGACAGATCAAGAAACATTTTGAAGCAGTGTTGAGTAAATAATTTTGGTAAGCTGTAGAACTGCCAAATGCAAGGTATACTGTACTATAACAGCTCCAAATCCTTTATAAAAACCTTGCATTCCTTCTTCCCGTTTGATAGTATTTATGCAGTCTTTCATTCCCTCATACTGAGTATTGATTGGAAGCACTTCATAGCCAAGGTCTGTATTGTCAATTATTGTGCGTGTCCCTTGAATATGAAGGCGGTGCAGAACTGTTTCCAGGGGGTAAAGCATGACATCAGCACAAAGGCTAGCAGCAAAGCTAGCAATGAGTTCTGGAAAGTACGCATCAAGCATGCTCTGCACAGAAGTGGAGCTCTCAGTTGGAAGGTTGTGGGAATTATCCCTTTTCAAAACAAACAAGACAAGCTTCTGGACGATGGAACTGATGACGTAGTGAAGGACTCCATGGAGAGCAGTGGGAAAAGTCAGGACCATCAGAGGAAGGAGACGCTTGCTATGGGGTACTCCCCAGCCTACAACTCTGCCAATTCCTTCTTTCACACAGTCCAGGATGCCAGGATTGTCTCGAATTATTTCACTCTACAAGCACAAAAAAGGAGTTACAACTCATGCTGAGCACTTCAAAATCATCCTGACATCCACTCTGACAGTTTATCACTGCTGAACTTTAAAAAAAAGCCTTAAACGTTTGCATGCTATTGTGTCTACACAGCTGTACAAATAAAAGTTCCTTGTTATAACACTCTTCATAGCATTCAATTAAGCTTCCTTTTAAAGAATGAACCCATCTTAAAGAGGCAAGGGTTTTTTTAATGCAGTTGCAGTTACCTCTTTCTACCAAAGAAATTCAACATCCAGCCTACTGCTGAAAGCATCAGAATGCAAAACAGTCATGAACTTCAAATGTTCTACATCAGGAGCAAAATGCCAGGATGTACTTACTTAATTCAAAATTCCTTTGCTTTAAAGACTATAACCCTTGAACTTGAATATACATAGTAAAGACTTCTATAACTAGTGTTGAAAGGTCATTTTTGACATGATTTTAATAGGTTCAGTTTTACATGTTTTCACGGTATTGGATGTATTTAAAGTAGTATTCCTTACCCATGCTGTCTCTTAGTGAAGAGATATTTATTTTGTTTGTGTAGTGAAAACAAAACTCTTTAATAATTACTTACTGTTATATTCCACCTGTAAATGTAGGATTAAGCTAAAAACATTATTTCCCCTACTAATGCTTATACTCCAGTGTTTTATCATGTGGTTTACATCCAAAATTCAGGATTTCAGTGTTCTCCTAAATATCCAAGTCTCTGAGTCCACGTGGTCTGTGTCCTGACCTCATGCCAAAATATTCCTCAGTATTTTGGGGAAATAGTAAACAGCCTATAGAGCCCACTTGGTCTTTTCTGTGTGGGAGAGAAAATAGTTCAAATATCTGACAACATAATGCTGTTGCAGACTTTTAGTACAAGTTAAGCAGCACAATCCCTACCGACTCCTCTCCTGTCCCACATCACTGCAGTCAATGCACTTCAAAACCGTCCTTGCTTTGGCTTAACACGCCACCATGAGGTTTGAGATGCTAATGACAAGAGAATGAATGGGACAGCTACAAATTTCCATCATTTACAGCTATTTTGATGAAATGTATTTACTTGGGTAAGTGTCAAACAGATAGCGTTGAACAGCATGGTTTATCAAAATTAAGACAATCAAAAGTCAATATAAACCTGCTGTAACTTTTCACTTTTCTGGTTTGTCACTGGTCCTTGTCCTCTTGCAGCACAGGAATGTAATGCAAACCTGGCAAGCCAAGTTGCTCCCCTGCACCAATTAATACAGTACAAAATGTTCACAAATGCTATCGTTACCTCTGCCGTGTTTCTAAGAAGCTCTCGATGATGTTCTCAGGAACTCAAGAACATATTTCATACAGTATAAAAATGAAAGCGTAAGATACCTGAATATAACATTCCATTCTGTGGCCTGCTAGGAACTTCAGCAACATTAGCAGTGTTCCACCATTGTTTCTAGTTCCAGAATTATGGCATGCTCAGGGTACAGCCATTCCCCAGCAATTAAGAATTTGAGTTCCAGCCAGCTTCCCATTATGACACCAGCTAAGTCTCCCAAATATTCCACAAACTCAGAGATCCCCTGAGGAAAAAGGTTTTCTAAAACACAGAGTATCTTTAGAGAAGTGAATTCCTTGTTGGGAGTCTGTACCTCTCCCTGGAGAGATGCTTAATCTGACCTGTCCTGTTAATCCATAATGCAGCTAGCTCAGACACAACACCTCTCCTAGTACCTTCTGGCTCATTTCAGCTTGGATCCTCTGCCCAAAGGAGAAGCTTGCCCTTAAAAGAGTCCATGCCTCTAAAGTACATGCTGAAACTAAGAAACTGCAGAAGTCAGCCTTCTCCCCAGAAAAAGCACCATTTTGGAGACATACACCAGCAAATCAGTCTTGACGCTACCTACAACCTGCCCATGCGATGAATGAAAATTATTATTTCAATGACTGAGTGACATGAGAGTGACTATCCTGCACTCTCCACATGAGCACTCACTCTACAGCAAGAGTTCCATTAGCTGCACAGAGATTCTGTCATGTCATCTAAGAGCAAGTCACTATACAGAGATGGCTGGGGGAATTACCCTGGACCATTTCTGCATCACTAACCCTTGCCCTTCTCCAGAAAGATGCAGCACCCCACTGACAGGCAGTCTGCAACACAGTGCTGCGGGCTACTCTGCACAGTTACAGAACAAGCTAAGATGTATTAGAAGTGACAGGTCCAGATTTTAATTTTCGTGGCTAAGGAAGAACTAGATGAAGATTAAAAGTAAAAAGCTGATTGAATGAAAACAGTCGTGAAAAGGTAGAGTTGAGTATTTTATCAAAACCCCCACTGAACCACTGGAAAAAACTTTACAATTGTTACAGGGGACAGATGTCACTGTAACAACTTGCCTAGGAAGGCAAAGTTTAAAACTCTTACACCAGAAACACTTCTTTATGTTTCATCTGCTGGAACACATTGATACAGCATGTCCCTATTTCTTATGCAACATATCCAACTATCTACATTAAATGTCCTTTTTAATTCTAGACTTAGAGTTAAGACAGTACACTAATATACCCTTCATAGTAAACACCCATTTCAGCCAAGTTATAAGCAAAAGAAATGCAACTACTAAAACATACACCTGAATTCAAAGATTCATTTCTCCACAAAATCTAATCTATAAAGAGTAACAGTGTCTTTTTAAATGTTCCAAACATATGTAAGTTACCTGTACTGTTTCAATCAGGCTTGCAGAATAAAAAGGCATTGCTATCACATGTGTTAACCTGCAGAAATTAACAATATAAGAATTAATGTAATGACAATACTGTAATTTTAGCCAAACAGGCACCTGGAAGTTGATAAAAGTCATCTACCAAATTATGCCTGTGGGAAAATTAACAAAGCATAACCCAACTACTAAAAGGCACATCAACAAGTTGAGATAAGCTTTAGTCAAAAG
>JAVTVJ010001004.1:0-125265 GCA_034509425.1 Eopsaltria australis | reverse complement strand
GTACCAACCGGGACTCCGTGACTCCTATCCATGAACTAATTCGTCGACTGGAGAGCCAAGGAGTTATCAGCAGGACCCGCTCACCCTTCAACAGCCCCATATGGCCAGTGCGGAAGTCAAATGGGGAATGGCGGCTGACAGTGGACTATCGGGGCCTGAATGAAGTCACACCACCTCTAAGTGCTGCCGTACCAGATATGTTGGACCTGCAATATGCGCTAGAGTCAAAAGCAGCCAAATGGTATGCCACAATTGACATAGCTAATGCATTTTTCTCAATCCCTCTGGCGGCCGAGTGCAGGCCACAATTTACTTTCACTTGGAGGGGTGTCCAGTACACCTGGAACCGACTGCCCCAGGGGTGGAGACACAGCCCCACCATCTGCCATGGCCTGATCCAGGCTGCCCTGGAACAGGGTGGAGCTCCGGAACACCTGCAATATATTGATGATATCATTGTGTGGGGTGATACAGCAGGAGAAGTTTTTGAAAAAAGGAAGAAAATAATCCAAATTCTTCTGAAAGCTGGTCTTGCCATAAAACAAAGTAAGGTGAAGGGACCTGCACAGGAAATCCAGTTTCTAGGAATAAAATGGCAGGATGGGCGCCGTCATGTGCCTACAGAGGTGGTTGACAAAATTGCCAATATGTCTCCACCAGTTACTAAGAAAGAAACACAAGCTTTCCTGGGCCTTGTAGGATTCTGGAGAATGCACATTCCAGGCTATAGTCAACTTGTGGGCCCCCTCTATCGAGTGACCCAGAAGAAGAATAACTTCAAGTGGGGCCCTGAGCAGAAACAGGCCTTTGAGCAAATCAAACAGGAAATAGCTCGTGCGGTGGCTCTTGGGCCTGTTCGGACAGGATCAGATGTGCAAAATATACTCTACACTGCAGCTGGGGAGCAGGGCCTCACCTGGAGCCTTTGGCAGAGGACTGCAGGAGAAACCCGAGGTCGGCCATTAGGATTCTGGAGCAGGAGTTATCGAGGATCAGAAGCCCACTATACTCCAACTGAAAAAGAAATACTAGCGGCTTATGAGGGGGTTCGAGCGGCCTCGGAAGTTTTTGGGACAGAAGCATGTCTCCTCTTGGCACCACGATTGCCTGTCCTACACTGGATGTTCAAAGGAAACATTCCCTCCGTGCATCATGCAACCAGTGCTACATGGAGTAAGTGGGTGGCCTTAATTACACAACGAGCCCGAATGGAAAAACCCAACTTCCCAGGAATCCTAGAAGAGATTTTGAGTTGGCCAGAAGCCAGAGATTTTGGAGCACTGACTGAGAAGGTGACTCGTGCCCAAGAAGCACCACCATATAACGAGTTACCAGAAAACAAAAGAAAATATGCTTTATTTACTGATGGATCCTGTCGAGTGACAGGAAACCATCGGAGGTGGAAAGCTGCTGTGTGGAATCCCACACGACAAGTCATTAAGACTGCTGAAGGGGAAGATGAATCAAGCCAGTTTGCAGAGGTGAAAGCCATCCAACTAGCCCTAGAGATTGCTGAGACAGAAAAGTGGCCCATACTCTATACCGACTCCAGGATGGTGGCTAATGCCCTATGGGGATGGCTGCAGGAGTGGAAGAAAACCAACTGGCAGCGCAGGGGAAAACCCATCTGGGCTGCTGCATTATGGCAAGACATTGCTGCACGGATAGAAAACATGACTGTGAAAGTACGCCATGTAGATGCCCATGTGCCCAGAAGTGGTGCCACTGAGGAACATCAAAACAACGAACGGGTAGATAAGGCCACCAAAATTGGAATAGCTCAGGTGGACCTAGACTGGGAGAGAAGGGGTGAGCTATTTATAGCCCGATGGGCCCGCGAAACATCAGGGCATCTTGGAAGGGATGCAACATACAGATGGGCTCGTGATCGAGGGGTGGATCTGACCATGGAGGCCATCACACAGGTTATTCATCAGTGTGAAACATGCGCTGCCATGAAGCGAGCCACACGAGTGAAGCCTCTTTGGAGTGGAGGGCGGTGGCTGGGGTTCCAGTACGGTGAAGCCTGGCAAATTGATTACATTGGGCCATTGCCACGAACACGCCAAGGCAAGAGTTACATCCTCACCATGGTGGAGGCCACAACTGGCTGGCTGGAAACGTACCCAGTAAACCACGCCACGGCTCGGAACACAATTTCAGGTCTTGAAAGACACATTGTGTGGCGACATGGAACCCCAGATAGAATTGAGTCAGACAATGGGACTCATTTTCGAAATAATCTTATTAACTCCTGGGCAAAGAGGCATGGCATTAAGTAGATATATCATATTCCTTATCACCCACAGGCCTCTGGGAAGATTGAAAGATATAATGGACTGTTAAAAACTATGCTACGGGCACTAGGTAATGGGACATGGAAGCATTGGGATGTGAATTTGGCAGAAGCCACTTGGCTAGTCAATACTAGGAGATCTGTTAACCGCCCTGGTCCCACCCAAACTAAACCCTTAGACACTGTGGAGGGAGACAAGGTTCCTGCACTACACATAGGGAAGTGGCTGGGGAAGTCAGTGTGGGTTGCGTCCCCCATGGGGAAGGGCAAACCCATTCATGGGATTGTCTTTGCCCAAGGACCTGGGTGCACTTGGTGGGTAATGCGGGAGGATGGGGAGACCCAGTGTGTGCCCCAAGGTGATTTAACCTTGGGGTAAGAATAATGTATGTTGGAAGTTGTATGTTGCAGGATGTAGGTAGCAGAAGGGACATGAGCTGACGAAGAACGAATTTCAGCAAGGGGCAAGAAAAAGGCCACAATGAACAGGGATGGTGCCAGTCCTCGACAATCAAGTTTACTATTCCTCCTGCCCTGACCCCACATTCTGCTGGAATGGAGACCACGTGGAAGGTTGCAAAAGGACAGGAGATAGTAGTTAATGTGATGAGGATGGTTTAAGTATGTAGCTTAAATTGCATGTGTGAGTAGGAAAGGATTTCTGAGCATGATGCAAATGGTATGGAATAAGGGGTGGAAATTGTATTGGGTCTGACTGGGGTAAAGCTCACAGGCCTTACACTGCTGTGCTTTTTATTGGTAGCTGGCATTGATAACAGACCAGTGTTTTGGCTACTGCCAAGCAGTGCTTTCCTTTTGACATTCCTTCCCCCACTGAAGGGGATGAGGGGGGGCAAGATCCTGGGAGGGGACACCAGCAGGCCAGCTGACCCCAGTCAGCCAAAGGGATATTCCATACCATATGACATCAGCTCAGATATATAAGGGAAGGAAGAGAGGAGGAGGAGGAGGCACTCAGGGCTGGTCCATGTTTGCCTCCTTGAACAACCGTCACGCGTGCTGGAGCCCTGTTTCCCAGAAAGTGTCCGGACATCGCTACTGATGGGAAGTAGAGATTGATTGTTTTCCCCTCTGCTCTTGCGCGCGCAACTCTCAGCTTGCTTGTTCTATTTTTCTTTCCGCTGTAATAAAACTGCCTTTTCTTACCCTGCTAGTCTTTTTCTCAATATTATCCTCTCCCAGTGGGGGAGGGAGTGATAGAGTGACTGAGTGGGCACCTGTCACCTACCTGGGGTCAACCCTTGACACCTCCGTTAAAACGAGTTGGCGGCGGCCACCAAGATGGTGCTGGCCGCGTGGCCAGGGGCCCCGCCAAATGCCATCGTGGTGGGAAAACCCCTGTCGATCTTGACGTAGAATCCTCCTCCAGATCCTCCCGTAGCACCTCCCCTGAAACCACCCCCCATCAAGTCCTCCGTCCCTTGGGGCAGCCCCAGGTGATGGTGGTGTCGAGGGGTGTTACCACAGAGGGTTCCTTCCCTGTCATCGGGACCCCTCCCCGAGCTCGCGCGGTCTCTGCCTCTTGCGCCGCCCCCACTGAGGTCTCCACCCCCAGGCGTCCGGTTTCCCACGCCTCCCCTTCCTTTTCCCCACACCTAGAACCCAGAAGGGGGAAGGCCAAGGCCTACAGGGACAGTAAACATCTAGAACCCGGAGGCCTTTCTAGGGAAGCAGGCCCAGGCCTCTTCGGGTTCCTCACACCTAGAACCCGAGGGCCTGGAAGCCGAGGCCCAAGCGTCAGTGGGGGAGGAAGGACTGATTGCAGCACCGGTGCAATACGGGGGAAGGGGTGGGCAGAACCCCAAATGGGAGCCCTTCCCACCAAATAGCATAAAAGACCTATGCAAAGCTATCAGGGACTACGGGCTGGAATCACCTGTGACTAAAGGCATGCTGAAAGCTACCTTTAGGTCTAACCTAATGGTGCTGGAGGACATTAAATTGATCATGGACAGTATCCTTTTGGATACCTAATATTGGATATGGGACAGAGCATGGCGCAGGCTGTTAGGAGAACTCTTGGAAGGATACAAAGGGAAAGAAAACCTCGCAAATATCACCATGGACCATCTCTGTGGCCAGGGTGACTTTATTAAAGGGACCAAACAATCAGATAAAATCCCTAAGGACGTTCTAAAAGACATTCAGCAGGCAGCGCTGAGGGCACTGCTGACATTACCATCAGCAGCAGTGCCCTCAGAAGGTTATGCCACCATTCGGCAAGGGCCCACGGTGGGCTTTTCAGATTTTATTGAAAGGATAAAGGCTGCCTTAGCAAAACAGGAGGAGGACCCGGAGAATCAGAGAAAGATCCTAAGGTCCCTGGCATTTGCAAATGCCAATGCAGACTTCAAAGCGGTCCTCAAGACCCTTCCCCGAGTGCCCAAGCCCACCATTTAAATGATGGTGGAAGCTTGTGCTGAGGTAGTTCCATCATCGCCTCCACCACCAGTTCCCCCCACCCGAGCGCCACAGAAAGGACTCGTCTCTGCCCCAGCCACTAACACGGGGAACACTGGACAACCAAAGTGTTTTAATTGTGGGAGCCCTCACCATTTTGCACGCGGTTGCCCAAAACCTCGGAGATCTAACCACCAGTTCTCCAAGTCTCCCACAGGCCCCGGAGTGGCACACTGCCTGTGTGCGCACCAGCCACCAGCGGGAAACGGGCAGTGGAGCGCGGATCAGCACCGCGCCATGACATCAAATTAAAGGCTGCATCCACTGTGCCATCGGCCGCTCCGGAGGAACCTGCCGTCCCACCATCGACGGAAAGGGGAGACTCTCCGGGGCTCTGGGACAACAAACTGGACTTGGTGAGTGCGGGTCCCCAACACATAACATCTACAAGGTGTCGGCGAGAGGAGCAAGACGACGATCCAATGTGAATCATAAATCAAGCTCGTTTATTGTCAGACAGTGCACATACTTATACTACCTTACGTGCTCAAAATATTATTCACTTACAGAAGTTTCACACGGGATCTTTCTCTAATCTAATTAAAACACAGACTGGTCTCAGAAGGCAATAACATCAACAGTGTCTTCTGCCAAGCTAATCTCTAGACACCTGCACCTTGTTTACAGCTCTCATGTCTCCCTTTCCCACAGTTGTTTTGAGAACAGCCTTGAGCAGAGGCCTAACACTTATCTATGGAGTCTGGATTGCTCACTTATACCTTATGTCTGTGCAGCCAGAAATGGCCATTTCCCAACATATCCCCCTTCTTTTCTTTGAGCAATCCAGACCATGTTTACATTTTTCTATTATTTATCAAATACTTAACATTATAAACTAATTGACACTTGAACTTAACAGAAATGAAACTTAACAGCACTTAACTTTAACAGTCCTTAAAACTTACCTATAATCACTTAAACTTAACTTCACTTAAACTTAACACTTATATTTAGCAGAACTTAAATTTAACAGAACTAACCTTAATAGAGCTTAACAGAATTTAAAATCAATAACTTTAACCTAACATCACTTAAATTTAGCAACACTTAAACTTAACTGAACTTATGGCACTTTTACTCTTATGATTGTAATAACTATTAAAACTATTAATCTTATCTTAATAAACTTCATTCATCATCTATTTTTAAAACTTATATCAGTCAATCAATTTCTTAAAGGCAATGTTACTCTTATTATCTACTTCAGTCTTTTCCCCAGTTAAACTGGGTCTTCTTTGCACAAGCCCTCTAGCGACCCATGGCCCTGGTCATGGAGCCATTTTTCAACAATTCCTCCTTGTTCTTCTTTTGCGAGCAAAACATTGTGGGTCACTTTGGTTACTTGTTTCATTAAACAGCTATACACAATCTTAACAATTATTATAAACACAATAACAACAACACACAATCGAAGGCCTTCAAATAACAAGGTTTGGATCCAACCTGTGATGCCCAATGAGGACAACCATTTAGCTATTCCTAAGTCATTGCTCACTTGCAATTGCTGGGTGAGCTGAGTCAAAGTTTTTAACTGTGCATGTATTGAATTAGAATGATCAGAGAGATTCATGCAACACATTCCCTCAAATTCTTCACACCCATGTCCTTGTGCCAACAATAAAAAGTCCATTGCGGCTCTATTTTGCAACGTGGCGTGTCTCACCGAATCCACATCAAGCAACAAGTCTGAAATTGCTTTAGATGTAGCGTTTGTTTGTTTGGAGAGCCAACAACCTAGTTTGTTCAATTGGGCCAAGGCCCAGCCGAGGCCACTCCTGGAGCAAGGAAGGAGGCTGCAATAATAGCAGCAGGCGACCAAAACTCGACATTAGATTTGCAATCAGCAGCAAAGCCGTGTACAAAGCGTTTCAAGCGCCTGAGATGGTGCTGTCGAAGCTTATTAAGAATCATCGAGGTGTTAGGGGTCAGCAACGTCAACCTTCCAAGAGAACAGGGTCCCCCTTTTATTTTGGAGGGGATACCTGGCCAGGCTCGATCTCCACAAATGAAAAACATGCCACTAGGTAATTTCAAGGGTTGATTAGTAGAATGGGAAATGTGGGGGGATGTATAATTGCACTATACACGAGTGTCTCCATACACTGAAAGGCTAGAGTTCACACGGGCCCAAGTTCCGGGGACTCACACCAAGCCCAGCCCTGGGCCATGGCGGCTACAGCCGGGGCAGGCCCCCACAATGCCTTTTGCTTCCTGCATTGTTATCTTAAACTGGCGAAAAAGTCCCTTCGCATTTTGGTGAAAGGTACCATGAGCTTCTCCGGCCTTGCTTTCATCTGAGGGGCCTGGATTGCTCACTTAGAGATGGCCATTTCCCAACATATCCCCCTTCTTTTCTTTGAGCAATCCAGGCCTGGTTTACACCTTTTTTTCTTCTACTGTATTCATCAAATACTTAACTACACATGGCAATAATACACTTATGATTATAATAATTACTAAAACTATCAATTCCATTTTTACAAAGTTCACTAATCAGTCTTTAAAACTTAAGCTTGTTAACCAGGCTCTTAAAGGCATACTTTAAGTGTACCATTATCTGTATCTTTTTTGTGATTTAACACACATACTTGCAACCTTACAATTCCCCTTTCTGTTTTAATCAGTATGAGTTTGTTTATGGCATTACCAGCCATTTGTCAGAGGTAGCGCAGTAAGAAACACACATAACTAGACATAAGAATACTTCCAACACCTATGTGCTAAACATTCTAAGGTGATCTTGTGAATTAGTCTCAATTGCTTCATCTCTGAAGGCTGTCAATTAGGTTAATACCTTACTGAAGTCTAGAATACTATGCTAACATCCAGGGTCTGCAACAGCTGCCTTGTTTCAGTGAAGACATGGAAAGCCCTTCCGGATAGGGTCTCCAAGTCCACCCCAAAAAGGATCCAGCTGATATAAATTCCAATTATTAAGTCAAACCCGACTTAAATACGATTTGGATGCAGAAACACCTGGGTCCATTGGTAGATGTCCGACCAGGGAGAGTCAAGGCTTGGCCAGGGCCAGGGCTCTAACTGGAGGGATTTCCCTAACACAGATCTTATGAGAAAACTGTTAGAAACAACAACTAAGAAGGTTACTTAAATCTGAGCAAATAATAGAGACAGTTAAACAAACATAACACAGGTTGTGCAGACTGTAAAATAACAGACTTTGCCAAACACTTTTGACTAAAAAGACCATGGTACCATGAACATGATAATTAAAAGATTGCATATGCATGAGTTTACGTACGTAATCTTAACAGAACCTAATCCTTGCTATAACACACATAGCTATGTATAGTTGTAGTTAACTCTTATAAAATCTAGTTGTAATACTTAACTGTAACAGAACTTAACAAACCTAATAGCATTTAAACTTTAACAATATATTTATAAGTACTAATACACCAGGGGTGATCACTTGGGATATGTTTGAAAACAGTGTTGCAAGCTGCAAGCACACAGATCCATCTTTTCTTTGCTCCATCTTCTCCGAGATCACTGTACTTCTAAGTTCAGCTGTAGGTATAAAACTCAAACACTCATTGAACCAAAGTAAAACAGGAAAAACAGTAAGAACAGATTACAATTCCAGTCATTCATTTCTATCTAGCAAGACAATTCCCATCATTAATTAACAAACAATACAAAGGTATACATTTCCTGACAAATTCTGCTACTAAGGCTTACCACTCGAAAACATGCAGGATTTTGCAGAATGAAAAAAAAATCAAGACAGAAATATTTGAAATCTTATTCTAATACTATCACTATAAGAAACAAACTGCTCAGTTTTGCTCCAACAAGCAATCTTCTTGTCTTACTTTTACTTCTTTTGTTTTTTTTTTTTTTTTTTTGATAAAAGATACACTACTTAACTTTAACTCTCAAGAGTCCTTCAAGGAAAATCTGACTTAAACATTTCCTAATATATAGTCTGCAAGTTTGCACATGTTATTTATTCAAATGTTTCTTCTAGCTTATTAATCAGTTTACATTTCGCCCAAACTTCCTTATTCTGCTCGGCCTCGGCTGCGCTTTGGCACCGGCCTGTTAGGTGTACAATTCTGCTGCGTCCCATCTGGATCAGTTCTGCCACGTTTTCAATCCTTTGTTTTTGCTGAATTGTTGCTGTGGGCTGGATGCTTGTAAACAGTCACTCCAGCACTCTCACTCTCTCCGTCCTCCCTTTCTCCCCCTTTTTCTTTTTGCACTGACTAAGTGCAAGTCTTGTAGCAACCTAGATTTCCCAGATTTCTTCTTGTTAACACAAATTCCACCAGTAAAATCAGCAGCAAGTATACGAGACAATATGAACAGTCTTTGATACTTGCAGAAAAAAAAACGACCTATTAAAAGTGCACCCAGGGGTTGACTCAGGAGCACCGGCGGTCGAGGGCGCAGGCGCAGGCAGTGCTGGGCCGGTACTGTTGGAGCACGGCGGGCGGCCGCGCTCTCCTTCCCGTTTTCCGGTGCCAGCAAGCGAGCTGCGCGCGGTCCCTGTGGCTAGGGAAAACTGTTGTTACTTAGTCGATGCTGGGAAAAGAGGTTCCTCGCTGCCCGCCCGGCGCACAGAAAAACCGTGGCTGTTGCCGCGCCGTGTCACCACCGCTGCCGGCTCCACAGCCTCCCACCCCCGGCGCACTGAGATGCCGCCGGAGCCGAGGGCAGGAGCGGAGGGCAGGGGCCGCCGGGCAGGAGCCGCTGCTTACTGCAGCGGCCGCGGGGAGAAATCCGAAACCGCTGCGGGGGGGGGAGGGCGGGGGGACACCTTTCCCTGGAACTCTGGAAGCAGTGTTCTAGGAGATGCATCTGCAGCTAAAGAAGAAAAAAGGAGAGGTCCTGAAAGTTCTCAACGACTTTGAGGAGCAGTAACTTCCTCGGATTCAGATAGAGATGAATAAACAGAAAAGCGAGAAGGATTCAGTCAGCCATGATGGTCAGGAGCTGGAGGCTCTGTTCTCTGATGTCCAGCCACTGTTCCCAGGCAGCAATTTGCTCCTTCTGGCCATCTCCCCCCAATTCTGGGGGATGTGGCATGGGGGGGGCGCCGTCGGAGGCTCGCGGGTCGAGCTCTCTAACCTTTTAAATATGTAGAAATTTTTCCAGTACATCACTTTCATCACTTTTCTGTCCCTTTTTCCCTGACGGATTGTAGAAGCGAGTCCGATTGCAAAGCTGTTTTCACAGTCTCGGGGGCGGCTGTCCGGTTATCACTGAACATGTCTCACAGCGCCCTTTTTAATTGTCACTCAGCCGGGTATTTGAAAGGCCACTCTCACTCTCAGGGTTAATCTACAGTCTCAAGTCCATTTTAGGAGATTCCGCATAGCGGAATTATCACAGTTCAATTCTCTCACAGAGATGATAAGTTAGAAGAGGTCCTGGACTGTCAGCTGTCCTTCATCTATCTCCATTCCTTCCGTCCTCTTCCCGGACCCTGAAGCACCGAGGTTCTCTGCCTAGGCGCGACCCTCCCGCCTCTGCGCTAAGGGCCTGCGTCTGGCAGGGGCTATCATTTCACCTCTTTTGTCTCCCATGGCGGTGACTATTTCTGCTATAAATGCCTGCATTCCCACCGGCACTCGGCTCATCCTTTCTAACATGACCTGAATGGAGGTGTCTGCGGGCAGCGTCTGCCGATTACAATTTTCTAAAACACACTGGCGTAACAGTGCCCCTCGCCTCCACTGCGGCACCCCAGCTGTGATAGCCGCGGATACCCTGTCATCCTGCAGGGACTCAAAGAGCACTGGAAACGCCGCTTCTCCTCGGCTTAAAGTTCTAACGTCCTGAGCCAGTTTTTCATCGCCCTCTTCCAAAGCTTTCTGTTCTACCTTCGCCCAGCTAATTCTGCGTCTCCCTTCCCCCGCGCGAAACGGAGCAGCGCCCCCGCCTCCACCTCCACCCAGCGAGGGGGGGGGCGCGAGCGGCGGCTGGCGCGCCGGCGGCTGCTCCTGCCGAGAAGGGACACTGCTTCCTCGCACCGGGCGAGAAGGCATAGAATCGCCCGGGGTGGGGGGCAAAGCCGGCTGATCTTCCTCCTGTGGTTCGGCCGGTGCACAGGGGAGGGGCGGACACCCCTCCTCCGGCTGCGGTGGCGCGGACGCCGCGGCGGCCGCTTGCTCCGTGCGCGCCGCGGCGGCCGCTTGCTCCGCGGAAGGAGCGCCCGCCTCCGGGGCCGCGCTGCGATCGGGCGGCGACCCGTGCACCCCCAGAACCACACACTTCCCTACGGCCGGCAAGCTAGGCGTTTCGTTCCCAATGCCGAGCATTCCCGGGATAGGTTGCTCCCCTCCCGGGGTCCCCCCGCTCCCTTCAGTGACCCCTTCTAACTTTTCCATGGCTACGGCAGCAACTTTTTTCTCAGTCTGGTACCTCTGCAAACAGGTCGTTACCTCCCTCCAGGGCTTCCCAAGTTTCGCGCATGCTTTGTTGCTGTCTAGAATTCCCTCAAACAACTGATCCCCATATTTCCGCCATTCAGGCAGGTCTAAGACTGTATTAGGGTCCCTGAAGCAACCCTTTTCTACTCCTAACGTAACTAATCCTGTCACCTGTTTTAAGGTGTCTTTGCTAACTCCCTGCTTTTCTAAAAAGCGTGTTAATAAGTCTACGGCTACCTCTTTGTCCATCTTCGTCCAGCTGGTTAACCACTTCTAGCTGATCGCAACGGCCTCTGCGTCCCTCCGCGCCGGCCCCTCCGCGTCTTCCCGCGCCGCGTCTATCCGCTGAATCTGCGATCGCCACGCAGCTTCTCAGAGTGTAGCCGTTTCGGGCGGCGGACCTTTCTCCCGAGGTCCGAGCTATCGGATCTCCCCTTCGTCGCGCAAAAGGTATAGATCTTAGCTCCCCGGTCGCTGCTACCGGTGCTTTCCCGATCCCGCCGGTCCGGTCCCGCACGTCGGCTCCGTCCCGAACGTCGGGGTCACCATTTGTCGGCGAGAGGAGCAAGACGACGATCCAATGTGAATCATAAATCAAGCTCATTTATTGTCAGACAGTGCACATACTTATACTACCTTACGTGCTCAAAATATTATTCACTTACAGAAGTTTCACACGGGATCTTTCTCTAATCTAATTAACACACAAACTGGTCTCAGAAGGCAATAACATCAACAGTGTCTTCTGCCAAGCTAATCTCTAGACACCTGCACCTTGTTTACAGCTCTCATGTCTCCCTTTCCCACAGTTGTTTTGAGAACAGCCTTGAGCAGAGGCCTAACACTTAGCTATGGAGTCTGGGTTGCTCACTTATACCTTATGTCTGTGCAGCCAGAAATGGCCATTTCCCAACAACAAGGTTTTCCCAAGTAAAGGTGTTCCTCAAGGGAGACATACATCACCGGACTGACTTTTTAATAGTTGGGAATGCCACACGGGGGCCCCCGGAAGTGTTCATCTTACCGGAGGTCATCTCTGTTTTACCCAGGGACACTTTCAGGATCCACGTCAGCTGCGCGAACCCCCCGTGGTTCATTCCCTGAGGACAACGGCTGGCACATGCCATTCTCCTTCCGAGAGACTTTCCAAGCAGAACTCGCACACCAGTAGTGTGCTGGTCACAAATAATGGGCACAGACTGACCACACCTTAGTTGCCATCTCCAGAACGGTGGGTCAACGGTACAAAGGAGTGGGATGCTGGACACAGGCTCAGACGTGACCATCATAGCAGAGTCCGAGTGGCCACCTCAGTGGGGCCTTCGCCCCGTTGATGGAAAGATTACGGGAGTTGGGGGGTCCACATCCTCACAGAGAAGTACCAACAACATAGTCGTTGAGGGACCCAACGGCCACACTGCCACCATCCGCCCGTTCATGGTGCCCTCTGGCTTCGCTCTGTGGGGACGTGACGCTCGCTCTCAGTGGGGGACTTGCCTAGAAATCCCTGCCTCTCCAGCGCAGGATTTCTAATTGGGGCCACTGAGGGGCACACCACCCACACAGTTCCACCTTTGACGTGGACAACTGACAAACCAGTGCGGGTGGAGCAGTAGCCCCTTACTAAAGAGAAGCTTAGTGCCCTCGAGTCCCTCGTGGAGGAGCAGCTTTCCAAGGGACATGTCATTCCATCAGACAGCCCTTGGAACTCCCCAATCTTTGTCATACATAAACCTGGCAAGGATTGGTGGAGGCTCCTCCAAGACTAGAGAGAGATCAATAAAGTCATTGTCGACATGGGACCCCTCCAACTGGGCCTACCATCGCCCACCATGCTCCCGCGTCAGTGGCCACTCGTGGTGATAGACATCAAGGACTGTTTCTTCAGCATCCCACTCCATCCCGATGATGCGCCCAAGTTTGCATTCTCAGTACCGTCGACCAACAGGAAGGCCCCCCAGCGATGTTACCACTGGACCGTCCTCCCCCAGGGGATGAAAAATTCACCTGTGATTTTCCAGTGGTATGTCGCTCGGATTTTAACACCTGCCCGAAGGGCCTTCCCTAAAGCCGTAATATACCATTACATGGATTGTGGCCGTCCGCCTGCCTCCTCGGTGGAGTGGAGGTGGCTCCTAGCAAAGGCGGATGCGACTTGGGTCCTCGGGGGCCAGCCTCGTTCCCAATCGCCGAGCGACTCTTGCCCTTGCTCCCTGCTAGCTGCTCGGTAGGCGAACTCTCCCACACCTCAGGGGGTTCCTCCAACCCAGGAATGAAGAGACACAGACACGAGGTTCTGCACTCCGTGACACCGGGGATCGGGGGACCTCGATTCCCCTGGGACACGATCTTTTATTGTTCCCCCGGTGACCAATCACCGGGTAGCAGAGGGGAGGAACTGGGGAGGAGCAGGGGACAGGGAGCGAACCAGGGACAGAAGGGGGATGAGCGAGGGTTACAGACAGGGGAGTGATACAATGAACAACCGAGTAACTGAGAACTCTCTAGGAAACTGGGGGTGACTAACTCAGATGGGCAGGTGGTGCTTCCCAATGAGCCCTGGGGGTATTAACCTGTCTCGAGCCCAGCCTCTTCTGGGCTAAACTATTGTTTGCTCTACCTCGGGGGAGCCCTCCTCCTCCCCCCAGGGCTTTCTCATTGGAAATTCTTCTTCTGGGGTAACCTGCACCACTGCCACAATGGATGAGGTGTTGGTCTGTGCCCCATCTGAAGGCTATTTAAAAAGGACCTTAGACTCAACTGTAAGTGCCATCCAGAGTGCCGGGATGAAAATCCACCCTGAGAAAGTGCAACAGACCTGCCCATGGACCTACCTTGGCATCCAAGTGAGCGAGAGGACCATTGCACCCCAGCAGCTCACCATCAAGGACGAGCCCAGGACCCTGCACGATCTCCATCAGCTGTGTGGTTCCATCAACTGGGTTCGTCCACTGCTGGGGCTGATGACGGCAGACCTCGCCCCCTTATTCCACCTCCTCAAGGGCGGCGAGGGCCTCGACTCACCGAGACAACTTACCACGGATGCCAGGGAGGCTGTGGGTAAGGTACAGCGGGCACTTTCATCCCAGCACGCCCACCGGGTGGCACCTGAACTACCATTCAATTTTTCAATCTTAGGCCAAACTCCTAACTATCATGGACTTATATTTCAATGGGACGGGAGGTCGAAGGAGCCCCTCTTGATAACAGAGTGGGTGTTCCTCCCTCATCAGCCGTCAAAAAGTATTACAATGCCACAAGAGCTGGTGGCAAGGTTAATAACTCAAGCGAGGACCAGGCTTCGCACCCTTGCGGGGTGTGATTTCACATTCATTTGTGTGCCCTGGCGTGGTAAGGATTTGGAGAGTTTGCTCCAGACCAACGAGCACCTCCAGTTCGCTCTAGACAGTTACCCAGGCCAAATTAGTGGCAAGAAATTAAAACACCAACTGTTCAACATGAACTTCCATTTGGCTCCAAAGTTTCTTCAAAGTAAAAGTCCATTGAATGCTCTGACTGTTTTTACAGACGGCTCAAGGTCCTCTCACAAGTCAGTTCTGACTTGGAAGGACCCTAGGACCCAGAAGTGGGAGTCTGAGGTCCATGTGGTGGAGGGATCCCCACAAATTGCAGAGCTTGCAGCCGTGGTCAGTGTGTTCGAGAGGTTCCAGGAACCTCTGAATTTGGTGACTGATTCGGCGTACATGGCCAGAGTAACTGCCAGAGCTGAACATTCCTTGCTTAAGGAGGTGCCCAACGAGAAATTATTTGGATTGCTCTTGAGATTAGTATTCCTTCTCTCCCACCAAGAGCATCCCTTCCACGTAATGCATGTGAGATCACACCAAGATCTCCCAGGCTACATCTCAGAAGGGAACCGCAGGGCGGATGCCTTAGCCATGGCTGCGCGGATGGCGAATACGCCAAATGTCTTCGCGCAAGCCAAGCTCAGCCACCAGTTTTACCATCAAAATGCCCCTGCCCTCCGGAGGATGTTCCATCTGCCTCTGGAGCAGGCAAGGGCCATAGTGGCGACATGTCCCAGCTGTCAGTCCCACCACATACCATCATTACATCCAGGGGTAAACCCCCGGGGGCTGAACAGCTGCGAAGTTTGGCAAACTGATGTGACACATATAGCCGAGTTTGGTAGGCTCAAATATGTGCACCTTTCAATAGACACCTTTTCAGGAGCCATCTATGCCTCAGCCCATACGGGCGAAAAGGCAAAAGACTTAATAAAACATTTCCTGATGGCTTTTTCAGTTCTAGGCACACCCAAACAAGTAAAAACGGACAATGGACCTGCGTACACCTCGACCCGGCTCCGAGAGTTCCTCCAGTTGTGGGGAGTGGCCCACTCCACCGGTATACCGCACTCCCCCACTGGAAAGGCGATTGTGGAACAGGCACACCAAACCCTCAAGAGAGTCCTTCACTAGCAGCAGGGAGGTACAGAGACTAGATCGTCCATTGAGCGACTCTGTAAGGTGCTCTTCACCATTAATTTTTTAAATTGTTCAAAGCAAGAGCCCGTCCCCCCTGTTTTCTGGCACTTTTTAAATTCGGCCTCTACTAAACTAAAAGAAAATCTGCCAGTGCTGGTCAAGGACCCTGAGACCCATCAGATAGAGGGACCCCTTCCACTAATTGTCTGGGGCCGAGGGTACACATGCGTCTCAACATCTAAAGGTCCAAAATGGGTCCCTGCCAAGTTCGTAAGGCCATTCATTCCTGCTAACCACATGCCTGCTAGTGATCTTCCAGGTGTGACTGCCACCACAGAAGAAGACCAGAGCCAACCGCAGTCAGCCTGGAAGCGAAGAAGACGCAAGTACTTACCTCAGGAGACAGATGAAGACGAGTAAAGAGGCTCCTCTCTGAGGATCAAAAGACTCTAAACCAGACCGATCTGAGAAAAGACCATACCTGCCCACCGAAAAATCCCTTTCCCTTGTCTACCCCTCTGACTTCCCTTGTGTGTTTCCCCTACCCCGATACTTCTATGTAATAAAAAAAGGGGGAGAGAGGTTCTAATATAAGTTTGTTCTCTTTTAGTTAATCCAGCTGAGAGATTCCCAGCATGAAGCTGACATCTTGCTTCCTCCTACCAGTCATCGTGTTGGTTCTGTGGATGCAATGGGCGGACCCGTGGCTTGTGCATCAGCCCAAAGAGAACATATGGGTGACACTGGCAAAGTCGATCGGCCAGCAGGACTTTTGTCTGAATGCTTATGCAACTGAGAACCCCATGTCAACTTGCCTGGTAGGGATTCCCTGGACATCGCTCGAATATCGTTCCACCTTTCTTGAAGCCCACCCGGCCCACAGCTGGGACGTGTGGATTCGGACCCTCCCGCACATGCACGCTGAACCCCAAGAATTGGATTTGGTGGGGTCAGCACAGCCTGCCTTTTGTACCAAATTCAATCCCACATACAATTGGCTCGACCCATCTGTAAGGGAAAAAAACCCCCGAATTGGCAATCCAGAAAAAGATGTCTCAGCAATGGATAGAAAATTATATGTCAAGGGGATTTGGTGCAGTTTTGCGGAAAACACACGGTCTGCATCCATAATGCATCCCAGAGAACTCCCAAAAGGGGTGTTCCTTATCTGTGGAGATCGGGCGTGGGCGGGAATCCCCTCCCGTCTGCACGGAGGCCCGTGCACGCTAGGCAAATTGTCCATGCTGACACCAGGAAGGACCCAGCTTCTAGCATGGAGGAATAACACAAAGCAGGCCCACCAAAAACGTGCCACCCAGGAATTGGATTCAAATTGCGTCAGTAGTGTTACCTCCTGGTCCTTCTCGAAGAGGGTCGCTGCCACGATATTTCTCCCTTGGGTGGCGGCAGCAAAGGCCCTCGGTGAGCTTTCTCACCTTGAGTGTTGGGTGGGCAAACAGGCCAATTTAACATCAAGGGTGCTGTCGGACCTCCTTGCAGATGAGGAAATGACCAGCGAAGCAAAGTTTCAAAACCGAGCCGCCATCGACTTTTTACTACTCGCACACGGCCACGGGTGTGAAGAGTTTGAAGGACTATGGTGCTTCAATCTCTCCTCACACGCCCAGAGCATCCATCAAACCATCCAGCACATGCAGGATCAGCTACACCAGCTACGACAAGAAAATAAAGACTGGCTGGACAACTTATTCCATGGCTGGGGAATCTCCGTCTGGATCAGCCAGGTTTTACGAACTTTGTTGTGGACTTTTCTTATTATTTTCATCGTTTTGAGTTTTTTAAGATGCTTTAAAACCTTTATGATTTCTTTTGTGAATAAGACCCTTTCTTTAAGTAAAAAAGAAGGGGGAGATGTGGCGGTGCTTGAAGCCCCGAAAACCTCGGTCCCCCCTGAGAAACTGTGAAATAAAGGTGCCCAAGTTTAAGGTCTCCCCCGGGGCAGAGACAGAGGTGGTTTGCCCCGTAAGTGGGCTGAGTTTCTCAGGGGTGGTTCCCTTTTCCCCCATTAGTTCAAGCACCTGCCACTCTCCTGTCAGTTATCTTTGTGTTCTAGAAAGTTCTGTTCCATTCGGTAGTTGATTGTACCCCTTGGTTGTCAATCATCCCCTCTCCTCCCCCTCTCCTTCCTGGTTGGTCCTAGTCCCCTGGTCCCTCCCTTGTTCCTCCCACCAAGTGTGATATGATTGGATGTTGCCCTCACAATAAAGGTCGGTGCACTGAACTGTTCGGGGTCTTCTGACCCTAGACGCCCAGAGCACAGTTGGACCCACGCCTCTGTGTCTCTATTACTCTGGGCTGAAGACCCCTCCCTATCCTTCCGGCCTCTATAGAGATAGCTTTCTCTGTGTGAGCTACCTGCAGCTGGGAACATACAGATTCCTGCGGCAGCGAACCGGCACTCCGGCGGTCAGGGGCGCTTGCTGCAGCCGCCAACTGGTCGCTAACCAAACACCCTGGGGCTAGCTGTCCACGCCCAGACACCGGCGACAGCGGCAGCTCAGCCCATCTACAGAGCAAAACACTTAGGTCTCCACCTCAGGGGAGTCCCTAGCCCTGGGCTTCCTAGGGGGGGAAAAGGGTTTTTGGGGGCTTGGACCACCGCAGCACCTTCTAACCCAAATAATTCTATGACTCTATGGAAAAAAGTCCTGACTTGCCATCTAGCCTGAATGTTTGCTGACCACCTCATTAGACAGCTCAAAATTAGAGTGGACAAAATCCCTTCTTAAGACAAGTCTTAGAATTCTTTTGAGTCAGGGAAAGGAGTCTCTTTTCTGTGAAGCAAATATGCTATGTCCACATTGATGCCTGAAGGATTTTTTCTGCTTTTTCTCCTGAATATTTCTTACACTGTTCCCTATATTCACAAGTATTAACATGCATACTTGTGATGCTTTAGGTGATAGTTTCGCCTGGTTTCATGGTGTTTAGGAGACCAGTAGACTAAACACCCCTGAAGCCACGTAGAGTTAGAAGACCAAACACCCTGTTTTCGTGAGCCCTCAAGGTCTCCTAGTAGGATAGATTTTGTAAACTAGAAGTTAGCCCACCCCGGCCCCTTATTGGGCCCTTCTGGTAGATATGCTAATGTGTAGAGTCTTTAATTGTATACTCTATTGGGAGGAAGGGGCTTTTGTGGCATGTTCTACCTGGACGGCAGAAGCCATCGAACGGGATCCTATTAAAATACCGAGGCAAACAACCCCCAACCCTTTCACTGTGTCTGAGCCTTTATTTCCTAAGACCAGAAAAAGGCATCAACATTTAGGAAGCAAAATATTGTGATAGTGGGAGACAGCAGCAAAAATAAAGTAATTAATGTGCCCATTAACTGTTCAGGTGCAACTCATAGGTGTCCTTACAATATTCAATGATACAATGATACATAAACTTATTTCCCTCCCTTTGTTTTTCTTTTTTTGGTGAGACTTGAATTCAAAATGCAATTCCCATACCAATTTCTCCATTTAACCTCTGTTTAGCCTGAATGACTCTATGTACAGCCAGTGTTGGAAACAGAGAAAACAAAAACTTAAAATCAATTGTGGAAACTCTCCTGGATGGATCGAGTCATCATTTTCCCCTTGGAATACGTTTTCCATTTACACAAAGGTAAGAAAAACTGTTGTGAATATAATAAAAAAAAAAAATTAAAAAATGTGTGTCTCCAAGCCAATGACTGATTCAGACTGTTGGTTTCTTACACAGGAATTAATCCCACCTAGCTTTCAATATCTACAGTGCTGATGTCTACTCTTGAGCTGTCATCAAGGCTCCACTGGTAGTCAATGAAAAGAAGTCAGCACTTTTAGGGTATGATTCATCCACCATATTTTAGGCATACTTAGGATGAGATGCAATGCTCCCTAAGTCTGATCATATAAATCTTAATACACCACTGAAGAGGGCTAAGAGACTTATTAGAAATTAATCACAGTGACTGTAAACAGAAAGTAAAAAGTGCCAATAGTTCAGTGATTGCAGAAATAATATAGTCGTGTTTGGAAGGGGTGGTGAAAACTGGTAAGAGATTAAAAAAAGCCACCAAAAGGATTAGAAGTGCCAAAAAAACCCTCTATAATGAGAGTCTAGAGAACCTCTTTCTATCCAGTTTTGCAGGAGAAAGTTAAAAATTCGTCTTGTTCACAAAACAGAAATAAAATTGCAAGACCTTCCTGTCAGACAGGCTACTATATAAAAAGTAAGATCCTCTATCTAGAGCTGAAATCAATTCATCTCAAGGAAGCCTGGATTTTAAAGCAGTTTATTTTTGAGGGTAATTAATAAAATGGCTAGTACTAGTAAGAGTATAAAATCTGTCTTTTTCATACCTATCTGTATTTTGACTGGATGAAGTCCCAAAATTCAAATTTCTTAATAAAGAAAATGTCAGCAATTTGAAATGCTTTTATTATATTTTGTTATAGTATAATATGAAATCAGAATTTCTAGTGAAGCCAGTTCAAAACATGAGGACTTTAAATGTGTCTGCCTGAAGCTTTTCTCTTATCTGAATCAAAATCACACCACTCTACAGTGTTTTGTGAAGCAGTTTTGTTTCATCAGAGTGCTTCTTTTGGGGGAATGGTTCAACATTTTTTGCAAATCAAGTTTAGTAATTGACAACAGGAACAGCTTACTAATGATACAATTGATTCTTCATCACTTTAATTATTTAAATCTGTTTAGGATATGTTTCTGAAATATCCATCATAGGCTAATCAAAAGTTATGGGTTTTTGTAAGGATGATTTGGTGCAACTGCAGGATCTGAATTATTCAAAAGGTCAGACTAGATAATCATAACTGTTCTCTATGACCTCATAGGCTATTCATCTTATGCATTAGACCTTCTGCATTTGATTTTAAATATGCTTGGCTTCCCTAGACAGCAATGGAGATTATTAAATATATGGCCAGGATTTAAAATTCCATTCTCTCTGCTATTACTATTGCTGATCATTTCAGGCAATGTAACCTCATCTGAAATTTCCCCAGAGAGGTTAGTCTAGAAGTAAAGGGTTGGGAAAAGGAAGATACATAACAAGAATCAAGGTTTTTACAGACTTTTTCTAACAACGAAGGCCTGCCCTGGTAGTGTTAGGGGTTCCTATGCAACTTTGTCCCAGGAATCAGGATTTCCACTGGCTGATCTTTCTCTTACCTATCCCTTGTCAGTCATCTGTAAATGGTGTCACCTTTAGTAGTTGTTAGGAGAGAGAAACCAAACTAGCTTTAGGATGTAAAGATATGCTTTAAGTTACAATTACAAATGTTAGCTTCCCTATGGGTCAGATGTACCCCACATGAACAAAGACCTTTTTTTCCTGTCTACCACTCACAATTTTTGGCTCTCAGTCAATAGCAATTCAAATAAAGAACTGTCAAACAGGGAGAATTTATTCAGAATCCAACTTGGGAAAACAGAGGGAAATAAGCATGAATGTGAGCTGCAGGCTAATTTGGCCCATTATCTTCACTTGCATACTGCTTGTTATTCACCTTTCACATATTTACCTTGAATTCTCTTACAAAAAGCAGCCTCTGCAGCCTTGATTTCAAGTTCCTGTTCCTGCCATTTGGTTAACATTCTCCATGTTGCACTATGTTTCTTCCTCCACATGCTACTCATCAACCCAATTTATTGACTCATAGAGTTACTAAGGAGATGCTTATCAAGCAGAATAAACACCCCTCTGCTTTCCAACTGGTACTGTGTAAATTGGCTTTGCTTCAGTGTCCAGCCATATTTTAACAAACCCTTGACAGTGCCTCAAAATGCTTTGCTTTGTGTCTGGATTTGCCAGCAAAGCACATTTCTAGTGGCACAAAGGAGGTCTGTATTTTAAAACCTTTGTTTTAGGCCTAATTTCAATGCTTTCAATGTGTTTTCATGCTTTATCTCCAGCCTAGCTCTTTGTAGTCTCTAGGAAAACATTTAGCACAACTTATTATTATCATGCTATCCAACATCATTAAATTTCTTCACTGACACACATATGTAAATGTGTTTTGTCACAATGAGTGTTACTGGATTGACCTGGCAACTAAGTGTTGCATTAGAGCTCAGCAATTCTGAGTTACTGAAGTTTACGGGCAGCTTAGGGAACCTTTTTACTCTAATATGTTGATGGATGGTTGTTGCGAAGTTTCAGTAGAAGCATTATGTACATTGACTGTATTGATGCATGTTTCATTATCTAACTTGTAAACTCTGAGTACTAAAAGGTCAAATGAGTTATTCCAATGAGCATGGCACTCTGCCATAGTCTGTGTGTACTTTGTGGATCCAACAAGGTTTTTCTGAATACCCCAGTGCCCAAGCTCTGCCATGCAACAAAACATCATGTCATAATATTGAGGGTCATTTAATGCTTGCATTTTTCCAATGCTTTCATGTTCTGTTAAAACACAATCACTGAATTCTTCACAAATCAGAGCACACAAAGTTCACTGGCACCTTCGGGCTGTAGCAAACCCTTTCCTCTCTTCCTTTTTCTTTCGTTCTTGTAGCACAGCTGTTTACACAGAAGAGAGACAATGCTGAGTTTGTTAACAGCTGGCAGTTAGTAGTAACTTATTATGGAATGGGTCTTGAAATGGCCCGATCTCCCTGATGATGAAAAACTGAAAGGCTACGTTCCTTTCAAAACCTTGTTTTGGGACTAGAAGTAGAGCTTGAGACTGTGCCAATTCCAGACTCATGAAAGCTGCATAGAAAGAAGGGGGGCAATTCCTTAGCTTCTGCTTAAAGCAAAATGAGCTTTGTGAGACAGGATTTGATTCCACCTATTAACATCAGTACGTTGTACTCTTCCAGCACCCATTAAAATATCAGTCTTACTGGGACTTGGCATATCTTTTTTCCTGTGCTTTGAAACAATGGAATTGACTTGACTTCCCCTACTACTCTAAACCTCCACACTTTTCATTCCATTTATTTTTTGTTATTTCAATCAAGGGATACGGGGGGAAAGATATTGCTAATAAATGGTGGCATATAGAAGGCTAGTAGAAATCAGCTCAAAGATTCCAGTGAGAAAAGATGGAAAAGTTTCTGTAGAGATTTTGCTCAACAAAGATTCAGGGAGAAAAGGGGAATAAAGACAGCAAACAATAGGGGTAAAACTACTCAAGCACAGATACATTCTCACAGAGCGAGAGGTTAGCCAATTGAGCAACAACCCCTCCTCAAATCATAACTGACTGGATGGATGCATGGATAGGACTTTGCATTTACTGTAAATGCTCTTCTGGAAATGTTTGGGGTTTTTCCTGAAACAATTTCCTGGTGCTATAGGGGAGAGGTTAGTAGTGTAAAATCAGTGAGGAGCTATGCCAGCACGTCAAATAACACTGCAACATTCTCCACTTCCCAGCTGAGGAGTTGAGAAGTGCCAGGGGGCTTGAGAGAGCGTTCCTGACATGGTGGCCAGTGTGGGGGGACAGCCCTGATCCCTCAGTCACAGCACAGGCAGCACACAGGCAGCAACTCCACACCCACACAGAGGGAAGCAACTGAGAGGAACTGAGAAACAGAGAGGTTTCAGAGGAAACTGCTGTTAGTCACAGAGAGGATAGGAGGAGTGCATGAACAATCGAAATTGCAAGATAATAAGGATCAGGACTCACACAAAGGTTATCAGGCTATAACCTATATTTTAACTGGACAATTTTTGAGCAGAAAAGGGTATCGTAATTGTATAAAGATGTAATGAGAAGTGAACTTCTGAAATTTCCTTAAAAATATATTCTATACCTTGGAACATGAGAGCATCATTCAAACAATGATAAAAAAGACAGGAATATAGATAGTAATAAATAGGTATTTAAACTTCTTTAACGAACAATTTGATACTTATTTGTGTTTTGCCCAATAATTTGTTGTGAGAAATGCAGGTTTCTAAAGGTAGAGATGACTTTACTGAATCATACCCCTAGGTCTTCTACATCCCCCCACCCTCTATATGGCAGAATAATACATTGCTTGGGTAATCTTATGTCACGTCGCCGCTGGTTCGGGCCAGGCAGCTGCCCACCAGGGTTTTGAGCAGCAGCCCTGCAGCAGCTATGACCGAGTGTCCCTGGCTCAGGCAGGCACAGGTTCACCGGCGTCGGTAGTTCAGTTTCCCTTGCCACGGGCTGTGTCTTCCCTATAGGTAGACACTGTATCCTAAAGGCTGGAAAGGCTGGGGAGGGATCTCTCGGCGCAGAGTAAAAGATACACTGTATCAAGGAGATGACAGCTCTCTGGGCGTCTGAGTCCGAGGGACCCAGGGCTCAGCTTGCACCAGACTTTTATTATGAGGGTGACAACCAATTAGGTCCAAGCCCGGGGGACAAACCAGGGAGGGACAAGGGGACAAGGGCCAATGGGGGATAGAGAGGGGAGGAGAGGGGCTAACAGACATGACTATAACACAATCAGCAACCGAACATAACCGAACTTTCTGGAACTCGGGGAAGATTGACAACTGATGGATGGGTGGTCAGTCCAATGGCCAATGGTACGTCCAGCCCCTTAGAAACCCAGCCCCACTCTGGGGCAAACCACTGCCAAACCCCACCCCAGGGGTGGCCTCAATCCTGGGATTTCCTACTCCAGGGCTTCTTAATGGGGAAAGAGTTTTTGGGAGCCCTGACCACCACCACAATCTTAATATTCAGTCTGGCAACTAAGAGCTTCAAGCAAGGAACAAACTTATGAGGCAGGCTGAGGGAGACTTGTGTCATCCCATTAATTCTCACCCTCTTCCCTTCTCACCTCCTCTTCTGTTCCCTCAGTAGCAAAGATTGGAGAGGCTGGTTACCCAGAAGGTGCTTTATGGCACCATGATGCAGTCATGGCCCACACATCACCCAATGCAAAGACCCTTCCTCATAACACAATGAACTTGAAGACGCTCTCTGTAGGGGCTGTCAGAGCTGCATCTGCACATGCCACCAGCTTTGTGAGTGTTCTTCTCTTTGAGATTCAAAACCCTCAGACACTGAAGGGAACTCTCATGACATTCATCCACTTCTCTCACTGCTCTCTGTCCTTGTTTACCCCAGTTCATTTGTTCCTATGAATGGCTACTGTCCCTGTGTATTTAAAATTTGAACTGATCTCTTCCATCCTGCACAACTCTCCACAAGTCCATTTGGTATTAGGAAATAATTAATGCATCAAACAATCAATAATCAATCATTTTTGTTAATCTGGTAAGTGTGGTGCTGTATTTAGAACTCTAAGTACTTATTTACCTTCCAGTGCAGTGAAATAAAGAAGGTAAATTAGACTCAAACAGTTCAAAGCAGATCTTGTTAGAGTACAAACCTGCTCTTGTCAAGGTCAGCAATGGTTTCAGTGCTGGAAAAGGAGTAGAGGTGGGGGCTCTGTAATATTAACATCTGGGAACAGCAGTGGGATTTTGCAAGCATGTTCTCCAGTATCTTATTCAGGAACCATATCCTTCACTGAATAATTTAAGTGATGGACTGGCTAGTATTTCTTTACTTCACCAAACAAATCTACACTTGGCTTTTTGTCCTTTGTCATATCATGGCTCCTTGAAGTCTTATTTCCTGCATCCTCAAATTTTATTCTCCAAATCACTTATCACCTTTCAAAAAGATAGCTTTAGATCTTGTTCTTCTTACAAAGTTCCTGATTTTGCCCCTGTGCCTATCAGTGGTACAGGAATTTGGTGGTACTTGCTTTACACCAGGATGAACACAGAGACTCAGACCTAGAGGCCACAAAATGTCTGGCAAAGTATCTGCTCGTGAAAGCAATTTGTTATAATAGCATACAGAATAAATCATGGCTGACATATCTGCTGCAGCTAGTTTTAAAGGAAATAATTCATAAAGCTGAGAGGTGTGAAGCAGTGAACATAATCTACATTGGGGGAAAAAAAATGCTGTACCTCATAGGAGACAGGAACAAGGGGTTAGCAACAAGCTCAGAGAGCATTGTTCTGGTGAGGATAAGGATCTGTCTGAAGGGCTTTGTGCTGTTGGTATCACTGCTGTGGGAGGAAACAGCTCAGCAAGATGATAAATGGAGAATTATACAGCTTTATTTTTCTTCCCACTTACAAATGACTTAATCATGCTGACAGGAACTCCACTAATTTCCACCATATATAGAGTACCTTCTACTGAAGCCAAGCAAGTGTCACTCTAATAACCCAGCTTTTCCCATCCATTATATTCTTGTGTGTCATTGGTATAGATTGCTTTGTGAAGCATTTGGCAATTTGGGATAGTTGTATTTAGAAAAATAAAACAAAAACACACACACAAAGAAAAAGACTAATTTTGAAAGTGAGATAGGTTTTAGGCCTAAAGGCCAAATGCAGCAGGCAGGGCTTGATGTACTCTGTAAATACAGCAGGGAGATGTGGTGGGTTGGTGGAACAATTAAAATTCAAATGGCCAAAGAACAGCTTCAGCCATCATTTAAATCAGCATGAGCAGCACTTGGATATGTGACAGTGGAAATGGATCACTGGACCAGAATCTCTTCTCACTCCCACTGCTGGAGATCAAGAAAAATATTTTTTAAATTTTTTATAAATTTGGTAAGGGAAGAAATACACATGGTGAGGAACTGTCTGAGTGTTACTTGAGTGTTACAGAGATCAAAGACAAATTGGAGCAGAATGATGCTCAAACAAGAGGAAGAGCAGAAATGAAAAGAAATTACTTCTCCTCAAAGGCTGTAAGGCAACATTCTGGCTTATATATTCCTCTTGGGAAAAAAGCCCAGACTCAGACACACTGTCGTGCCTAGCTAGGGCCAACTGAGTGTCACAGGGACTCCACAAAGGCAGAAGAGGGCACAAAGAAATATGCAGAAATTATGACAGGGCTCAAAGGGATGAATCACAAATGGAAGCTGGAACAACTGTCACTACAATATATTCATGCATTGTGTCATGGCTTAATGTCAGAAAGTAATAAGGACAAAATTATAAAATACCAATTAAACACTGCAAATGAGCTAAACAATTCAGAAAAAGCTCTTCAGAAAAGCTCTTACACTACTAGTAAAAATACCTTAACAGATGCACAAATGCACCTTGGGATGAATGCATTATGCATTATAGATTCAGAGCTGCCATTATAACCCTCATAATCACTTTTTCACTTGGTCATGTGTTGTACATCCGTGACTTCTTGGAAAGGTATTTCAGTGAGAGGAACTTGCAATTTTAGCTAACCTTTTATTTTTTGAAAGCTTGGCTGCCGGCTTTGCTCTTTCCATGCTTCAGAACCTCTGCAATGCAACCTTTTCAATAGCATATGCTGCAAAGTGCTTTTTAAAAACATGTTTCAGTACCTAAAATACAAAAATGAGACCATAACTGACTAAAGAAGTCAGGTCTATGATCTCATTTCGAACAGCATAAAACCCATGACTACTAATGGCATAAGTATCAGAATCTGATGAACCACAGAACACAAAAAACTTCCAGCACTTCTGAGAAGTTTCCTCTGCTTTTAAAGTATGCCTGATTGTCCAGGATAGAAACTGGCATCCCCCTCTGGCAACATCACTAATCCTGTTCAGTGAGGGTACAACACAACACAAATGATAACTAAAATACATAGGACAGTGTTTGCATGAGAGTAAGAAAGAAGTTGATCACATAATTAAACAAATTGCAAAAGGCAAACGTTGCTCAAAAAGCAAATACTGTTCAATTTTAAAACAGTTAAGATGAACAACTACCCATCTTGCCCCATTTTTGGAGAAAGTTAGGGAGTTAATAGAGAGGGTAGCAAAATATCCCTGGAAAATACATTAATTCTGGTGCTATGTGAACTAGCAGTGTCTTGACATGCTTGATAAATTTAATTCAGAAGGTGGGATTCATTTCACCTTATGGTCAATGTAAGCTGTAAACTGGCCATTTAAGGTGTTCTTTATAGTCAATGGGGAAAAAGGCAATTTTAGGACATGACTGATGCAACGGCTTTAAGGCATCTGCTTTCAGAGGAGATGAACTGAACCATAGAAGTCTTCATTATCCATAAAAAGGACCCAGACACTAAACCAGATGTAAAAATTTGCTTTAGAAACAGGTTTCCTGTGCTTCCTGCCTCATAGGAGACAAGAACATCTCATAAAGTTCCAAGGCACCAAAGCAGTTCCACCTCCAAATAGAGTATCCATAAAATAACAAGTCAATAATAATATTAGATAAATCTCAAACAGTTTTCAGAGTAGGCAAATATACTTATTTCATTTTTATGAGAGAAATGTGACATAATCCAGCTAGGGTGGTTGTGCAGAAGGTCAGTGCCAGAGGCAGAAACAGAAGCCAAGTCTCCTGCCTCCCCATGTGCTTTTTCAGCTCAACAAACCTGCCCTTAATTTCAGTCTTCTACTTATGAGATCTAACTTTACAGATCTAGCTAATATTTCTGAACTTTCCTGAATGTCTCCATAGACAGTCTCTGAGGGAACATTATCCACCTTTCCTGCTGATGTTTAGAGCTGTGAATACAATTGCGTCACCTCTTCTTCTCACCTTGGAAGGCATCACCATCTCCCAGATATCTGCTTTTGGGGCCATTTTGAGAGTTAAACTGATGCCTTACAAAAGGCTGACCTGAAACAGAAGCTGGACAGAGTTAAAAGAATAAAATAAGTATTTATTAAAACAAGGTACACTTTGGGCCATGCAGGAGTCTCGCAGAGACTACACCCAAAATGGACCCCTAGCACGTGTTTTTTGGACAGATATACCTTCGGTCCATCTGCATATCAGAAACCCATTGTCCAATTACAGTTTCGGGTCCTGAAGTCCCATCCCTAGTTTGTCCCCTTCTTCTCTTCGCTGCTGTCCATGGATGTTTACATTTTGGGCTTTTGGAAAAAAACAGTATGTCCTTGAAACTCCGGCCCAGAGAGAAATTGTTTTGTCTAAATGACAGTAACAGAACACTAGATGACAATTTATGGAGTCTTAGAGTCATATACTAGAGCAGTCCTGATGTAGAAAAATAAAAAGTTAAAACCTAAGGCATCAGTCCCACCTACTCCCTTCTGCAGCAGAAGCTCAGACCTGGTTACATCCTCAGTCTCTGGTCTTCTTTTTAAACACAAAACTGGAAGCTAGAGACCATCTGAAATAGGGAAGATATAAAGCAAAAAAAAAAAAAAAAAAAAAAAAGTTAAAATAAATGACTGAGTGATTTCTGGCCAAGTATAGTGGTTCGGTTCGCCTATTCAGGTTTGTGGCTAAATGCCAACACACCCAAATTTACTTGATTGTTTGTTGTGTGATGAGGATTAGGAGTAGGAAAAGCAGGCTCAAACTTTATAAAGTACAAAGAAACTTTATTAATACACCTAAGACAAAGGGAAAGAGAAAAAAAAAACCAAGAAAAACCAGAATAAACTCCTCAGACCACCCCCCCTTCCCCCACCTCTCCATTTCATTCTCCCTGACAACACACAAAAGACAACACTTCGACCTCCAGACAGTTTACCACCTCAGAAATGGCTCTTGTTCCAGTTCATTTAGGGAGAGAAGTTTCTTTTGCTTACACCATGGATTTTCTGTAAGAAAAATACAGTTTTTATGGGTTTTCTGCCTCACCATTAGCCACCGCCCGGAGCAAAGTCCAGCTTAATGGTGGATCCCTCCCACACCAGTAGCCTTCCCACAGCCACTATGGTGGGTTATGAACAGTCCACAGGGTACCTGTTTTAAGGTTTAAGAGTGTTTTATATTCTCAGACATAAAAGATGATCTAAGGGGCACAGTGTACAGTCAGTCTGGGATGTCTGGAGAGAGGAACCCTAAAGGGCAGACAACAAATGCAACAGTGACCTAAGGAAGTACGAGGACTTGGCAAAACAGCTGCCTCGAGCTAGCTCTCATTTGTGAGGGGCATTGCTTGGACACTGCCGCATTAGCAAGGCAATAGGAAACAGACAGAAAAAACCAACACACACACAATGATTGCAGTGAAGAAAACCCACATTTCGTTTGCTACTTACTGACCATATATCATCTGCTCAGCTTCAATGAACAACTTTGGCAGTCATGGAAGTGCAAAGGGAAGGGACATGACAATAACAAGAATATAACAAGAGAGGAAGCAGATGCCACTCCCTCCTTTGAAGTTTATGACCAATTACAGGATTTCCATAGACTCCATGAGGCAATTAAAGAGTTATGCTTCAGTGCCCAATTAATATTCACTTGACATCATCAGTTTACCAACATCTCAAAGAAACAGCCTTGTTGTCCCAAGTCTAAAGTAATTGCATTACAACATGCCAGTTGCAAAAAAAAAAAAAAAAAAAAAAAAAAAAAAAAAAAAAAATCCCAACAGTAACAAAAAAACTGAAAAACCAACCCAACCAAAAAACAACTGAAAGTCAGAGCTATTTTTCCCCAGTATCTTTAAAAATGCTGGAACATTGGAAAGCATAAAGACTCTGCTTAATAGTATACACTAGGAATATTTCTATAATGTATTTTGAAAACAAAGAAAAACATTTTAAGCAGCAGAGGAAAACTTCAACTGGCTCACTGTAGCCTAAAAAATCAGAACTTTCAGTTATATTCTGGAGGGAAGCAAATCTGGGGGTAACAAATCCTACATAAATCACACTATAATTCATTTAAGAATTTATTGAATTATGCTTGATTAAGAGAAGTTCATGAGACCAAATTTATTATTCCATACTCAACAAGCTTCCTCATAAGTTACATGCAACTTTTCCTCCTAATACTGGGAAATAAGACAAAAGCAGCAATGGGTATGGATTAATTAGACTGTAACTCTAAATTGTTTCCCATTTGGAAGCATCCCCTGGTCTACCTGATCATGTCTCTCTGTGCTGAGTCTGGAGGGGCTAAGCTTAAATAAGACTCCTGCTGTAGGCACCTCCACCAGGCATGGAGTGGTGGTCAGAACCAATCTGGGATGCAGAGCTCAGAGAGAATTTGCAGGGCATTTTAGTGTGGGCAAGACAGAACAGCATCTATTCCCATCCTGTCTCACTGTGGATGAATCTCCTAACAGACAAGCCCTCAGTCCCACGTTCACTAAAACCTGAAGTTTAACACCCACTATATGAAGTTTTTTATTTATTCAAGCCATGATTAGCCACTCTGGGATTCCTGAAAGGGCTAGAGCTGCTTATTATGTACTAATTAGTGGCCTACCAATGTTCTCAGGTTGCCTGGGTTACAGTTAGGTTATTGTTAATGCAAGGTTCTGCCAGATTGCTGTTACTGCCAAGAACAGTCCTCCGTTTGAAAAAACAGAGCCTCTCAGTGCCTAGCTCCCATTTAGCCCAGTAAGGTTGTATGAATTAGTCACTCACGTGCCAGTTCAAGAGGGGAAAGACACTGATAGGTCTAACTCAGTGTAAAAATCAGAAAAATTCAGGTTCTCTCTTTAGCATTTCTTTAGTATGGTTAACTTAGGGTCTCTTTCAGCTGACATTCACAGCCGAGTGCTGCAATCACTGGTGTAGAGGCAGGGTTGGGTTGTGCCCCTTATCAATGCCTATTAAAACAGGGCATCAGAAAACGTAAAAAAGCCAGAGGGTCAAAGTGAGGGAACACGAGGGTGGTGCAGCTGGGAGAACAAAACCTGAAGAGCAAGGCAGTCTGTAGCAGAGATTACTACAGCCCATTCCTTTGATTGGTTTACATTTCATCAGATGAATGTCTAATAAAACATGCATAAGGCATCCAGAAAAAGTGAGATTCTGGGAATCAATGGGTTTTGAGAGGCAGTCAGTGATTAAGCCATGGATATATGCCTTCCTTGCTCTTGAGCTATTTTTTTGACCCCAAAAATTTTTCACTATCTCCTGTGAAGTGTCAGGGATTTCATATGAGCTGTGGAAGTCAGCTCCTCACTCTCCCTTTCTCTCCTCTCTCTCTCCCCTACTTCTATGTAGTTTAAAAGCTTGTTGCTGTAGGGCACTGTTCTGGGAAAGGAGGAACACAGGTGACAGTGTGGACATTTAAATAAAAACTGAGTACTACTTCTGTTGAAAAATTTATAAGGAAAGGATGAAGCAGTTATCTCTACCCAAAGGCTGAAGGAGGAATTTTTATGAAAGCTCTCTGTAACATCATGTTTCAGGGCCATTACTAAATTCATGAGAGAGGTAAGATTTCAGTTCAACATTTCTTACACCCAATGTATTTGGATAGTCTATGAGAAGTCCAAGCTTGGTAGAGAAAATGAAGACTTAAGAGAAGAAAGTTCTCCATAATGTATTTCCAAAAGGGAAAAAAGACTATATTCTTGACACTCTCCTTGTTAATTTGTTTGTAAAGCACAGGAGTTATGGAGGAAAAGATAAAAAGCAGCTTTACCTGATGCCCTTGCTTTTTTTCTAGTAAGGTATTGTGCTGGATGCCATGCTGTACACAAAGATGTTACACAGCAGCAGACATTTTTGTTATGTGTTTTAAAGAAGATAACTCAAACAACTCCAGGAACCATAGAAAACAGCACAGAAAATGTCGACACAGAGGACTGACCTAGTAAGGAACCAAGCACCTAAGTCCTTGCATGTCATTTGCTATGCATACAAGATCATCACCCTCTCTCCTCAGTGCTTACAGGTTTCCAGAGTAAGTCACCAAGTCAGCTTCTGAAGGAGCAGGTGAAAGATGTAAACTTCCCCTTTCATAAATGCTGCGGCTCGCCGGTGTTCCGGGCGTCGACAGCTGGCCCCAGGGTAGTGGCCAGCGACCTGTCGGCGGCTGCAGCTCGCGTCCCTGACTGCCAAGCGCCAAGTCCATGGCTGCGGGGAATCGGATGTCCCCAGCTGCGAGTCGCTCGCTAGGAGCAGACTGTCAGCTCCATGGCTGGAGAAAACGGGGAGGGGTCTTCTGCCGCGCGGAGTAATTCGAGACACAGAAGCACATAGGCAAACTGCACTCAAGGGCATCCGGGGTCAGAAGACCCAGAACAGCTCTGAGCATCGACCTTTATTCAGAGGGTCTTATCCAATCACAGAACACCATGGGGGAGGAACCAGGGAGGGACCAAGGGAAGGGGACCAACTGGGGAGAAAAGGGGGAGGAGGGGGAATAACAGACAATAGGGGGAACAAATCAACAACTGAGTGTAACAGAAGTTTCTGGAAGCAGAATATGAGTGGCAGGAGAGTGGCAGGTGTATCAACAAATGGAATAACAGAGGGAACCACCCCTGAGAAACTCAACCCCTCTGCGGGGCAAAACCACCTGTGTCTCCTCCCCAGGGGAGACTTTAAACTTGGGCACCTTTATTCCACAGCTTCTCGGGGGAGACCGAGCCCTTCGGGACCTCAAGCACCACCACATCTCCCCCTTCTTTTTTCTTTAAAGAAAGTGTATTGTTAACGAAAGAAACAACAAAACTTTTAAAACATCCCAGAAAGCATAAGACAATAAAAATAATGAGAAAAGTCCATAAAAGAGTCCATAGAATTTGGCCAATCAAGTCAGAGATGCCCCAACCATGAAACAAATTGTCCAGCCAGTCTTTATTTTCCTCACGGAGTTGATGAAGCTGGTCTTGCATCTGTTGTATGGTTTTGTGGATGCTCTGGGAATGTGAAGAGAGGTTAAAACAACAAAGTCCTTCAAATTCTTCACATCCGTGGCCATGCGCGAGTAGGAGAAAGTCAATAGCAGCTCGATTTTGTAATGTTGCCTGCCTGGTTGTCTCTTCGTCGGCAAGGAGGTCCGCAAGTGCTTTGGATGTTAAATTGGCTTGTTTGCCTACCCAACACTCAAGGTGAGTAAGCTCACCGAGGGCCTTAGCTACTGCCACCCAAGGTAGAAATATCAAAGCAGCAACCCTCTTGGAGAAGGACCAGGAGGTAACTCTGCTATCACAATTTTGATCTAATTCATGGGTGGCTTTTTTTTGGCAGGCCAAATTAGAGTTATTCTTCCAAGCTAGTAGCTGGGTCCTTCCCGGTGTCAGCATAGACAGACGACCGAGCGTGCACGGGCCTCCATGCAGACGAGAAGGGATTCCCGCCCACGCCCGGTCCCCACAAATCAGGAACACTCCTTTAGGGAGCTCCCTGGGGTACATGACAGATGCGGACCGTGTATCTTCAGCAAAGCTGCACCAAGTACCTTTGACATATAATTTTTGATCAATCGCAGAGACGTCCTTGTCTGGCTCACCAATTCGGGGATTATTCCTTCTAACCGATGGGGCTAGCCAATCATAGGTAGGGTTAAACTTAGTGCAAAAATAAGGTTGTGCTGACCCCACTAAATCCAATTCCTGGGGTTCAGCGTGCATTTGTGGAAGGGTCCGCATCCACACGTCCCATGCATAAGCTGGGTGGGCTTCGAGAAAAGTGGATTTGTATTCTAAAGGTGTCCAGGGAATCCCTACCAGGCAGGTCGACATCTGATTTTCTGTCGCGTAGGTGTTCAGACAGAAATCTTGTTGACCGATGGACTTGGCTAACGTCACCCACACATTTTCTTTCGGTTGTCCCACTAGCCACGGATTTCCCCATTGCATCCACCGGACTACCAGAAGTAGTGGTAGCACAATACGAACTGATGTTCTCATCTCTCAGGTTTTCTCTGCTGGATTAACTAAAAGAAAACAAACTCATGTCAAGTTCCTATTAGACTCTCTCTCTCCCCCTCTTTTTTAACTGTGGGGTAGTACAGGGGTAGGGGTAAGGGAAACACAGAAGGAAAGTCTGAGGGGTAAACAGGGGAGGGGAATTGACACGTGTCTATTCAGGCTTCTTGTCTCGGGTTTCTCCTCCGTTCGGGACGAAACTCTTGGTTTTCAGGAAAAAGCTTTCTTAGGGTCTTCTGCCGTGTCTGGCTTCCAGCCTTTGCATCTTCTTCTTTTCCAGGCTGACTGGGGCTGTTCTGCCTCTTACGTTGTCGGGGCAGTCACACCTGGAAGATTTCCTACTTGGACATGGTTAATTGGCCTATAGGGTCTAACAAACTTGGCAGGGACCCACTTTGGACCTTTTGTCGTAGACACACAGGCATATCCTCGGCCCCAAACGATTAGTGGAAGGGGCCCCTCAATCTGATGGGTTTCAGGATCCTTGATCAGCACCGACGGATTCTCTTTTAGTTTACATGAAGCCGAATTCGAAAAATGTCGGAATACAGGGGGAACGGGCTCTTCTTTGGAACAATTCAAAAAATTAATTGTGAAGAGCGCCTTACAGAGTCGCTCAATGGGCGATCTGGTCTCTGTACCTCCCTGTTGCTGGTGAAGGACCCTTTTGAGGGTTTGATGTGCTCGTTCCACTATCGCTTGCCCAGTGGGGGAGTGTGGAATGCCGGTGGAATGGGCCACTCCCCACGACTGGAGAAATTCTCGAAATTGGGCTGAGGTATATGCGGGTCCGTTATCGGTTTTAATACTTTTTGGTGTGCCAAGTACTGAAAAGGCCATTAGAAAATGTTTAATGACATCTTTTGCCTTTTCGCTGGTATGGGCGGAGGCATATATCACACCTGAGAAGGTGTCTATTGACAGGTGAACATATTTTAATCTCCCAAATTCTGGGATGTGTGTGACATCGGTCTGCCAGACATCGCAGCTGTTGAGTCCGCGAGGGTTTACCCCGGGGTTCAAGGATGGTATCTGATGGGATTGACAGCTGGAGCATGTCGCCACGATGGCCCTTGCCTGCTCCAAAGGTAGATGAAACATCCTTCGGAGGGCAGGGGCGTTCTGGTGGTAGAACTGGTGGCTGAGCTTGGCCTGTGCAAAGACATCAGGTGTATTTGCCATTTGCACAGCCATAGCCAAGGCATCCGCCCTGCGGTTCCCTTCTCATATGTAACCAGGGAGCTCTTGGTGCGACCTCACATGCATCACATGAAACGGTTGCTCTCGGTGGGAGAGAAGGAAAACTAATCTCGAGAGCAAGCCAAACAATTTTTCATTTGAAACCTCCTTTAATAAAGAATGTTCAGCTCTTGCAGTTACTCCAGCCACGTATGCCGAATCGGTTACCAAATTTAGAGGTTCCTGGAACCTCTCAAACACTCTGACTACGGCTGCCAATTCTGCAATTTGTGGGGATCCTTCCACCACATGGACCTCAGACTCCCACTTCTGGGTCCTAGGGTCCTTCCAAGTCAAAACTGACTTATGAGAGGACCCTGAGCCATCGGTAAACACTGTCAGAGCATTTAATGGGGTCATACTTTGTAAAAACTTTGGGGCCAAATGGAAGTTCAAATTGAACAAATGATGTTTCAATTTTTTGCTGCTAATTTGGCCTGGGAAACTGTAAAGAGCGAACTGGAGGTGTTCGCTGGTCTGAAGTAAGCTTTCAAAAACCTCTTCTTTCCAAGGCACATTGATGCATGCAAAGGTGCGGAGCCTTGACCTAGCTCGAGTAATTAACTTTTCCGCCAGTTCTTGTGGCGTTGTGATACTTTTGGATGGCTAATGAGGGAGGAATACCCACTCTATTATTAAGAGGGGCTCCTTTGACCTCTCATCCCACTGAAAAATGAGCCCATGATAGTAAGGTGTCTGGCCTAAAATAGAAAATCGAAAAGGCAGCTCAGGTGCCACCCGGTGAGCGTGCCGAGATGAAAGCGCTCGCTGTACCTTACCCACAGCCTCCCTGGCATCCGGAGTGAGTTCACGCGGTGAGTCTAGTCCCTCGCCGCCCTTGAGAAGATGGAATAAGGGGGCGAGGTCTGCCGTCGTCAGCCCCAGCAGTGGACGAACCCAACTGATAGATCCACAGAGTTGGTGCAGTTCGCGGAGGGTTTTGGGCTCGTCTTTGATGGTGAGCTGCTGGGGTGCGACGGTCCTCTCGCTCACTCGGATGCCAAGATAGGTCCATGGGCAGGTACGCTGCACTTTATCAGGATGGATTTCCATCCCGGCACTTTGGATGGCATTCACAGTCTGATCTAGAGTCTTTTTTAAATAATCTTCTGATGGGGCACAGACCAACACATCGTCCATATAGTGGTATATCACGGATTTAGGGAAGGCTCATCGGACAGGTGACAAGATCCGAGCGATGTACCACTGGCAAATTACAGGTGAATTTTTCATCCCTTGCGGGAGGATGGTCCAGTGGTAGCGTCGCTGGGGAGCCTCCCTATTGGTAGACGGTACCGAGAACGCGAATCTTGGTGCGTCCTCTGGGTGAAGCGGAATACTGAAGAAGCAATCTTTAATATCAATTACTGCCAGTGGCCATTGTCTTGGGAGCATAGCAGGCGATGGTAGGCCTGGTTGGAGGGGTCCCATGTCTACAATGACTTTATTTATCTCTCTCAGATCGTGGAGGAGCCTCCACCGGTTCTTGCCAGACTTACGAATAACAAAAACCGGGGAGTTCCAAGGGCTGTCAGATGGAACAATATGTCCCTTGGAAAGTTGCTCCTCCACGAGGGACTCGAGGGGGCTCAGTTTTTCCTTTTTAAGGGGCCACTGTTCCACCTGCACAGGCTTATTAGTTGTCCACGACAAGCGTGGCACGGTGTGGGTGTCGCGCCCCTCAGTGGCCCCAATTAGAAACCCTGCGCCGGGGGCGCAGGAATTTCCAAGCGAGTCCTCCACTGAGAAAGAAGATCTCGTCCCCACAGAGTAAAGCCAGAAGGAACCACAAACGGGCGAATGGTGGCTGTGTGCCCGTCGGGCCCTTCAATCACTATATTGTTGGTGCTCCTCTGTGAGGACGTGGACCCCCCAACTCCAGTTATCTTTCCCTCAGCAGGGCGGAGGCCCCACTGAGGTGGCCACTCCGACTCAGCAATTATTGTGACGTCTGAGCCGGTGTCTAGCATCCCGCTTCTTTGTACTGTCGACCCGCCATTGTTAAGACGGCAGCTGATTCGGGGTCGGTCTGTGCCCACTATCTGTGTCCAACACACTGCAGGAGTGCGTCTTTGCCGTTCCCAGTATGATGGGAGAGGGATGGCGTTGGCCAGCCATTGTCCTCTCGGGATAAACCACGGAGGATTATTGCAGCAAACATGAATCTCAAAGGCGTCTCCTGGGAAGACGGTAACAACTTCTGGAAGTATAAACACACCAGGAGGCCCTTTCTCCGCGTTCCCGATTATTAAAAGGTCTGTCCGGTTAAAAATGTCAGCTTGCAAATGTACTTTAACTCGGATGAAATGTGTGGTTGTTATACGTTGGGGAGCCGCACTTACTAGATTTAGTTTCTTGCCCCAGGGCCTCGGAACGTCTCCTCTCTCTGTTGGTGTTATAGCAGCAGGATCCTCTGGAGCGGCCGGTGGATTGGTGGTGACAGCATTTAATTTTGTGTCATCGCGCGGTGCTGATCCGCGCTGCACTGCCCGTTTCCCACTGGTGGTGGTTGGTGTGCACACGGGCAGTGTGCCACTCCAGGACCTGCGGGAGACTTAGGAAAAGAGTAGTTAGTTTTCCGAGGTTTCGGACAACTGCGAGCAAAGTGATGTGGGCTCCCGCAATTAAAGCACTTTGATTGTCCCGCAACTCCCGTGTTAGTTGCTGGTGCTGACACAAATCCCTTCTTTGAAATTTGGGTCGGAGGGGCTGATGGAGGAGGTACAGATGGAACAACCTCTGCGCATGCTTCTACCATAATTTCGATGGTCGGCTTTGGTATTCGTGGGAGTGTTCTCAGTACAGCCTTACAGTCTGCATTAGCATTTGATAATGCTAAAGATCCTAAAATTTGCCTCTGATTGACAGGATCTTCAACTTGTTTGGCAAGGGCTACCTTTATCCTTTCCACAAAGTCTGAGAATCCCTCAGTGGGCCCTTGCATGATTGCTGCATACCCTTCTGAGGGCACTGCTGTTGTTGGTAGTGTTAGCAGGGCTCTCAGCGCCGCTTGCTGAATGTCTAATAACACGTCCTTAGTGATTTTCTCAGCCTGCTTTTGTCCTGTACTGAAATCTCCCTCTCCACTTAAATGGTCCATTGTAATATTCGCGCGGTTTTCTTTCCCTTTATACTGCTCTAGCAATTCCATGAGCAGCCTGCGCCATGCCCGATCCCAAACCCAATATTGAGTGTCTAATAATATACTTTCCATGATCAGTTTAATGTCCTCTGGAACCAGTATACTTGACCGAAAGGTTGCCTTCAGCATGCCTTTAGTCACTGGTGACTCAAGCCCGTAATCACCAATAGCTTTGCACAAGTTGTTAATACTATTGGTTGGGATTGGCTCCCATTTGTGTCCTTGTCCCCCTCTTCCACCCCCGAACTGCACCGGGGCTGCAAAAACTTCATTGTTCCCTTCAGATGTTTTGACCTCGGCTCCCAGGTCCTCGGGGTTTAGATGGAATGAGCTAGAGGGGGCCTGGGTCTGGGCCTGCTTCCCTAAAGGGCCTCCGGGTTCTCGATGTGACTTCCAGTAGGCCTTGGCTCTCCCCCTTCCGGGTTCTATATTGGGGGAACCGGAAGGGGAGGCGTGGGAAACCGGATGCCTGGGGGCGGGAACTTCGGAGTGGGCGGCGCGAGAGGCGGAGACCTCAGTGGGGGCGGCGCGAGGGGCGGACACCTCAGTGGCTCGGGGAGGGGTCCTGATGACAGGGGAGGAGCCCGACGCGGTAACACCCCTCGACGCCCCCATCACCCGGGGCCGCCCCAAGGGGCAGAGGACAGGACGGGGGGTGGTTTCAGGGGAGGTGCTAAGGGAGGAGCCGGAGGAGGATTCTGCATCAAGATTGACAGGGGTTTTCCCACCACGCTGGTTTTTGGCGGGGCCTCTCGCCATGCGGTCGGCGCCATCTTGGTGACGGCTGCCATTTCGGGGACTTAATGGGGACGGCGCTACGGGCGCAACAGGGTATTCGGGCATAGGGAGGAGGGTTAGGGGAAGGTCTGCCGAGAGGTGATCAGTCTCTCGGCAGCGGGGGCGCAGCGAGGATCGCGGGGGGTCAGGGTAGTGGCAGGCTCGCTGCTCCTGCTCTTTTCGGGGACTGCCCTGCTCTTCTGGGAGGGATACCCGACGCGATTCCCGCTGCTGCGGGGACGAGGGGTACGGGGGGCAAGGGGGTTTAGGGGACCCAACTTTCCCTTCTCTTTCCCTAATACTATCACAAATCAAAATTAGCAACAGAAAAAATTTTAAAACTCCCTTTTCCCCATTTCTTATCTTGTTAGCGAAAACATCCCCAACTTGATCCCAAAAAGAAAGTAATTGAACAGAAGTGACCGAAACTGAATTCTCAAATTCCACAAACACCCCCTCAACAAAACCCTTCAAAAGTCTCTTATTAAAATTCTTTTCCCCACGATAAAGGATAGTCTTAACCTGGAAATAAACCTCCCTCTGTGGGCGAGTAAGACGCGCGCCCATTTCTGCCCACAGTTCAAAATTCACCCCCTGAAGGAAAACCGCAGCAACTTAAAAAGAAGCAAGCAAACACCCCCGCGCCACGGAGCCCTGTGCCTACCCCTGTGTGGACTCGTTCAATCCCCGGCACAGTACCTTTGGCAGCCCGTGTGGACCCTAACAGTCCCTGGTCCCAGACCTCCGCTGCCGCTCCTCCCAGGCGCAACAAAAAAAAACTCCTTCAGGGTGGGTCTCCAGCCGCCGAGCCCCCTCCGGATCTTCTCCCGCTTGTAGGGAAAATCCTCAATGTGATTCCTTCGAGGGGTCACTCAGCTTCCCAGGCGAAAGAGCTCCTTAGAACAGGAGAGCCTTCACCTGGGCGACGGCTTCCCGAAGGCGCTCCTAACTGCAAGCAGTCAGGGTCGCTCTTCAGTAACCACCAGCTGAAGCTAGTGATCGCTGTTCGGGTGCCACCTGCCACGGCTCGCCGGTGTTCCGGGCGTTGACAGCTGGCCCCAGGGTAGTGGCCAGCGACCTGTCGGCGGCTGCAGCTCGCGTCCCTGACTGCCAAGCGCCAAGTCCATGGCTGCGGGGAATCGGATGTCCCCAGCTGCGAGTCGCTCGCTAGGAGCAGACTGTCAGCTCCATGGCTGGAGAAAACGGGGAGGGGTCTTCTGCCGCGCGGAGTAATTCGAGACACAGAAGCACATAGGCAAACTGCACTCAAGGGCATCCGGGGTCAGAAGACCCAGAACAGCTCTGAGCACCGACCTTTATTCAGAGGGTCTTATCCAATCACAGAACACCATGGGGGAGGAACCAGGGAGGGACCAAGGGAAGGGGACCAACTGGGGAGAAAAGGGGGAGGAGGGGGAATAACAGACAATAGGGGGAACAAATCAACAACTGAGTGTAACAGAAGTTTCTGGAAGCAGAATATGAGTGGCAGGAGAGTGGCAGGTGTATCAACAAATGGAATAACAGAGGGAACCACCCCTGAGAAACTCAACCCCCCTGCGGGGCAAAACCACCTGTGTCTCCTCCCCAGGGGAGACTTTAAACTTGGGCACCTTTATTCCACAGCTTCTCGGGGGAGACCGAGCCCTTCGGGACCTCAAGCACCATCACACATAAAGATGGGAAGTTAAGGAGATTTTGGAGACAACATTTAAGACACATTTTCTTTCCAGTTTTTGGAATTCTAAGAAAATGAGAAGTAGAAGAGGGTTGCGTGTAGTGGGGAAGGGAAAATACAAAATTTTCAAGTAGCATGCCTTCTCTAGAAATAGGAAAGGGAAGAAATTTCTTGGGAGTTTTAGCTTATTTAAATTGTGTGCTGGTTTTGACTGGTTAATTTTCTTCATAGCAGCTAGGATGGGGCTGTGGTTTGGATTTCTGCTAAAAACAGGGATGATAACACAAGGATGCTTTTTTCATGCTGAGCAGTGTTTACACAGAGTCAAGGCCTCTTTTGCCTCACCCTCCACCCCATCAGCAGCGAGGTTGGGAGTACACAAGGAGTTGGGAGGCGAGACAGCCAGGACAGCTGACAACAACTGACCCAAGGGATACTGCAGACCATGTGGTATCATGCATAACATATGAAGCTGTGGGAATAAGGAGGGAGGGGAATACATTTGAGGTGGTGATGTTTATCTTCCCAGGCCACTTTTATGCATAATGGAGCCTTGCTTTCCTGGGGATGGTTGAACACTTTTCTGCCCGTGGGAAGAGGGGTTTTGCTTTGCTTGTGTGCATGGCTTTTGCTTTACTTGTAAAAGTGTCTTTATCTCAACCCATAAGTTTTCTCACTCTTACGTTTCTGATTCTCTACCCCATTCTGCTGGCAGGGGACTGAGTAAGTGGCTGCGTGGGGCTTGGTTGCTGGCTGAGGTTAAACCACAATTGTCATTGGTTTCAAGGGAATTACATTGGTTAACATGAGGCTCAGAATTTGCCTCATCCATATTTATTTGAAGAGATTTATATTCAAATAAGCATTCAGATAATATACTTTTTTGGTTTCTTTTTTCCCCCCATAACATTTGGTTTCCAGTTTGTTTCATTGTTTTCTTTTTCATAAAGGAAGAATTCTCAGCTAAGTTATTCCTCCTTGAAGAATAGCTGAATAGCAAGAGGAGGAACAAATTGGCAGCATTTGTCAGTGCTCATCTTCCTTTATTATCTCTTGGGGCCCCATTTTCTGTGTTATCTTCTATTTTGCTTTTTGGGGAACACTCTGAGTTTTCAAAAGAACCACTGATTATGACTACAGTACCAGAGTTTGGTCAGAAAAGCCATACAAGTATGAGTCTTGATTTTAGGCTGAATTTCCTAAACTTTGTGAGGTAGTTCTGGGTGATGCCAATGCCAACAATGTCGCCCTGATTTTTACAGTGTGCTGTGTTGATACTTGGTAGCAAAGGTTCTCATAGATTTTATGTAAACATAGTCCATGTTTAGCTAACCGGCCAAGGATTGTTTTGTTCCTTTGGTATTGTCATTCCTTTCCCGAAGGTGGAGAAGGTTGATGGACTGGGTTTCTCACCTATGGAATTGGAGAGGTGGAAACCTCATTGTCCAATCCATGATTGTATATGAAAAGGTATAAATGTAAGAATAAAGAGAGGCTGGCTCTCTTCTTCTCTCCTGCCAGCCTTGGTGACTTTGTGACCTCACTGAGTGCCTGATTCTTTCGTATCTGCCCGTGCGACACAACAACTCATAAAAAGCCCTTCAATATCTCGCCACTTCCAATGTTTTAGCAAAACGTTTAAAAAGGTTGAATGTTAGTAACCTTCTAAGCTGTTATTCCCATCAGAAAGTATTGGCATCATGCAACAGACATTTTACTGTGCTGAAACATTAAGTAGAGCCCTACATAATTCTTTCAATGAATTGCAACTTGTAAAGGCTTTAATATTTAACACTTCAAAAAGGCTATTGACCTCAAGTAATCCATTTAAGAAATGCACACAACATAACTTTTGAGTTCCTTTGAGTTCCTTTTCAGCACATTTTCCAGGAAAAAAAGAACTTATGAAATCCATTACCTGAGCCTTAGTCTATGCTTTTTCTGACAATCTGAGCTTGGTTTTTAACTTGTAGCTGTAAATGTACTGATGCTCTCTGTTCTCTTGCTTTCCAAGAGGAAATCAGCATTACACAAGTCACAACACAGTATGCCATCACTTAAATCTTCTTAAAAACTCCAAACTGCTTACCCACTTAGATTTAAACCATTGGCTGGCCATGTATAATGGATGTAATGAATGGATGAAGAGCATCCTGCATAAAGGAAATACTTAAAATAATTACAAATCATGCTAAATCAGAAAAGATCAGTAAATATTGGCATAGTTACATTAAATGTATAGTGTGAAATTCACAGCTGTGGACAGCAGTTACTCACTGACAACTTACTTGTGTACTTAATCAAACTGGAAAATCACAGATAAAATAATACAACCAAGAGCACAGTGAGGTGTCAGTAGTTTATATTGCTGCAGAACACATGAGCACTTTGAGTATGCAAAATCATTTATTTACGCTTATAAAACATTTCTGCCTATGCATGTAAAAACAACTAAAATTCTTTATAGACCTTTCCATTGCGTATAAAGATATTTTTAGAAAGGTGAATGCCAGAATAAGAAAATAGAGAAGGAACTACTGGGAATTGCTTGGGGTAGCCAACTCTCACTGAAAATGGCAAGCATATCAGTTAGTTTCTGGCATGTATTGGTAAGTCACCACATTAAGTCAGAATCCCTCTGTAAACAAGGTCAAAGTGGTGTTTCCTGAGGGCAGTTCATGCTCTCCTACATGGTGTCATCATTTGATGGAGGGAAAGAAAAGCTAGACAGTGGAGATGCAGGACATCACATCAGGATGTTTGGGGGAAAGGCTTGCTTGTCTTGAGAAGTGCAGCATCAAAAGGTAAGCAAGAGACAAGATATCAGAGGATGTGTGGCAGATTATGAATGTGAGAAGAATGTGGGTTGGGTAGAAGGATGAGACCACCGGATGTGAATGGAGATGGCATAGGGAGGTTTCTTGATGGAGAGAATATGAAAACCTTTTACATCAAAGAGAAAGAAGGAGCCAAAGGCAAGATATTTTTTAGAAAGAAGACGACCAAATGATTTTACATATATATATATATGTATATATATATATGTATATGTATATGTATATATATGTATATGTATATATATGTATGTATAAACTTCCTTTTTTGGCATATTCTCAGCTCTTTTGAGAAAAGTCATTGTCACAAAATGGTGTGGATGTTAAAAATAAAATCTGATAGAAAAATCCAATAGCACACATTGCAAGGTTCCCTCCCTACTGCTTAAATGGAGGAATAAAATGTGCATGGGTTAGGGCTAGGGAATTTGGAATAAAACTGAGATGAAGACTAACCTAAGTGACTCTGGTTTCACACACTACCAGAATAAGTCTTTGGATGTTTTTCCACAAAATTTAGAATTATGGCCACACTGGCTTCACTAGTGCATTAAAGGACTTTTACAAGTGTACTGTGTTGCCTTCGGTGATGATTTTCATCTCATACACCTCTTCTTTCCACATTGCTTTTCTCATTCTTTTCTGGTGCTGAATGGTGGTGAAAAAACTCTAGCTATAACCCCCAGCAGTCGCTTCATAACTACTACTTCACTCAGAGGGGCCATATGTTTAAGTCCTGGCACATAACTTTTTCTGGTTTAAATGTAGTAATAGACATATCATCTGTTTCTAGCACTTCCAGCTTGGAGGAAGTAGGCCAGGGACATGGGAGTGGTGAAGAATAAAAAAGGAATGCATGCTAAATCACTAATTACCTGTCACTGCATTTGTTTTCAGCTTATATAAAAATGTGGTGGTATTCCCAAATAATTCAAAATGCCTTAGGCGAACGAGGTAGCCCTGCAATAGTTTTGATAATCAAAACTGATGAAGTGGAAGACTGGAGATGTTTATTTTGAAATAACTGTGTTAAAGTAAAATGCCAAAAGACAGACAAAAACACTGGGGATCTTGAAAGGAGCGAAGGGAAGAAAAACATGGTCCAGAATAATCAGAGTAATAAACACTGTAGTAAACAATTTAATTTTATTTAAAATTACTCTTAAGAAACAAATTAAACAACCAAGGATCCTGCAATTGTTGTTTCCTGGCCTGGATGCATATTCAGCTGTCATAAATTCCTTTAAATAATTGTACTTTGCACTGGAAGGCATTACTTGGCTAGGTCTAAGTCAGCCCCAAAACATTAAAACTCAGCAGGGCAAATTGTGTCCTCAGGTACATGTCTGAACACCTTTTCATCAGAGATGTTATTTTTTTATTGTAATAAAAAGCTTCAGAATGATAATTTTTTTTATTTCCTTCCCAGTGAGTCTAAGAGAAATGTATCTTCCTTTTCAGATGCTGTAGTGATGCTGATGGGAGCTATATAACACACATTACAAGACTGAATTTGGTTCCTTGTCAAAGTGTCTGTGTGTAGCAGTGGTTCTGAACCAGGAAGGATGAGGACTTCTGGTGGCATGTTCCACAGACAGAGAGTTTCCCCCCGGAGCTGCCAGAGACAATGGTTTAGACCACCAAGCCACGAACCCCAAGTTCCTGCTATTGGTTCCTTGATTTGTCTGTTATGTATCCCAGTTCTGGAACATTCCCTGTTACCCGGTTGTTCATTCGTTGTTCTCTCTTCCCCCCTCCCCTCCCTAAACGTCATTCGACTATGCACCCTGGACCCTCCCTTGTATTGCCCCTGCACCCTCAGATTATTGGATGTTATCCCTCCCTTAAATACCCATGTCATGAGCTATTCGAGGCTCTTAGTCCCTGAGCTCCCTTGGAGGTAATAAACCTGCCGAACTCTCATACTAAGAGTCCTCCTTCTTTGGGTAGTTCTTTGCTATCCTGCAGTGCTCTGAGGGCAACAACACCTCAGCCCGACGCAGACTAGCGGAGCCCACCAGCGGCTCCCCGGGGAAGCCTTCTCTATCGGAAGGCGAATGGCTTCTCAGGGTCGCGCTAGCGCTCTGCCGCCAGGATCAGAGCGGGATTAAGAAGCAGGGAACGCAACATCTGTGTTATAAACACGAGATAAATTTTTAAAAGAGATGCTCTTTCCCCAGAATGTGAACTCTGTGTCAAGAGTATTTTCTTGCAAGGTCCTCTGAACAGGAACTTGTATACTTCAAAATCTTGAGGGAATCAGGGCAAAAGCAAACCACTGACATTCCTTTGCAACACCTTGGTTTATTCTTTTTATTTCTTTTTGTTGTGAGGACAATGTCTGGGGAAAGGTCAGTCTAGGTCAGGAATATGGACAGGGACAGCACCATGAATGGGATGGGATGACAACCCACAGCTGTGGTGTGGGTCAGCTGGCAGGCACCAGGTAACTGGCCACTGTTAATGAGAATGCAATCAGCTTGCAGATGCTTCAGGTGCTACATAGATTCATGTACTCCAGTGTTTCATTTACTTTCCTTCTCCATTCTGTCTTTCAGTCAATCAGCAGTGACCTAGGTGCACAGTTTTGCTAGCATTCCTTACAAAACTTTTCTGTAGGTCACTGACCAATTTTCTACAGGCAATCACACTAAAAGTATCATAGTTCCAGCACTAGCATTCCAGGTCACTTTTGTGAACATTGCTTTCTGCTAATCTGCATCATACAAAGACAAGCTTCCCCTAATAATGTAGCCTGAAAGAGGACAAACAGTATTCTGCATATCCTTTTTGGATATCTCATAGCAAAGTAGAATGAAAAGGGGAGGGGAGGACAGGACAGGACCCCTTTGTTGCGAGTGGGTACTACAATGAGGCAAGAGGAGGGAGGGAAATCATCTCTCTTCCCATTGTCCCTGCATTTATCAGATGACAAGAGCTAGTTACAGGCCTGCACTTCTACCCCATACCTTACCTCTTCATGAGTCACTGTTGAAATCAAATATGGAAGATTTCATAGTTCTCCTTAAAAATATCCCGATATCTAAAATTAAACTGGAGCCAGAGGGCCAGAGAAGGGAAAGGATGAGTCTTCTGCCACATACTCTAAAGGGGTGTAGGAGAACTCCTCTAATCATCTACCTTTCTACCTCCCTGTCTGATTTTTTTGACAAGAGAAGCCCAGACTTCTTTGTGTTATGTATTACTATCTTGTTGTAAGAGGAATGACATTTGGTAAAACTAGGACAATTCTAACTCAAGATACTTAAGTGGTTTTATATGTGACTTTAATGGTTAGACTTAAACAAACACATAAAAGGAGCATTAGCCAAACCTACAGGCTCCATTCAACAATACCAGTATTTCAGCATTTGAATGGGAATTTCCTGCATGATTAAAAGAACACTCTAATCTTGACATTTAATAAAGGAAAAATTCTTCCATAATCTGCACACATGGGAAATGGTGAGAGGTAATTTGCTGGATCAGCATTGAAAGTGACAAATTTTCTAGCACAGAACAGAATCCTTTTCTTTTTTGTATGTGTGTCAGTGATGTGTATTTGGTAAATAATACATAAAAAAGAATCAGAGTTATGGTTAAAATTGCACCCTGTTATAAAAATAGAGCTGTCAAGCTGGAATGCTGAGGATGGCAGGGGGAGGGCATTAGCAGAAGAGAAGTAGATGATTTTTGAACAGCTGGAAAATGTTTTGTGACAAAAAGGTGAAAAAAGTTGTGTGGAAGAGCAATGATGGTGTGAAATTAATTTTTAGATTCACTACAGTTACCAGCTCTGGTATAGTCATTACATTCAGCTGAGACAAATGAGGATAATGCTACATTTGAGACCTTGGTGTTTTCTTGTAGCTGAAGCTGGGTATTGGCACGAATTATTGGCCCCAAAAGTGCATTTTTGGTATACAATTTGCTGAGCTGTAGTCAAAGCCTTAGCAATAAGTAAATAACTATTCCATCAGAATAATAACAAATGACATTGCTAATACACTCCAAGACCATTCACCTCTATGTCTGTTTTTAGTCCTACTAAAGTTGATACTGCCTGGAAAAAAGAACAAGAAGAATTCTTTCCTTGGTGCATAATATTTGTAGTGAGAAAGGCTGATAGGCACCCAGTGGGCTGCTGGCAGAGGAAGAAGAGGGCTGTCTTATGCATAGCTATGGGAACACGCCAGTATTCTTGCTCTGAAGATACTCCCTTTTGGTGAGGATTGAGAAAGCTGCAAGTACCTGCTACTCCTGCATTACGTATTGTGCAACTAAATAAAGAAATTCATACTCAAGGGCTCCAAGCCATTGATATCCATAGTTAATTCAATGTTGTTTTGGGGGACTGCTGCAGAGTCAGTACTGCAACTGCTGGAACAGAGCTTCAAGCTTCCTTCTTCCTCAAAGGAAAAGTTAGTGTTTTTTCAGGAGGGAAGATCTGTGTAACTGATAGTTCTCATCCACCCTCTTGGGTGTGTGAAGTTCCTTTGGGTGATATCCTTCACCAAAGCTCAAAACTAATGAGATAAATCTAAAGTTCTTGGATATTTCATTCATGCTTCTTAAACAAATGAAAAAGATACTACTAATTTGAAACTCATGTTGGAAGATAAAATATTCTGAAGTGTCCTTGAGGCAGATAGCATCCTTATTGACCCACTGGTGAGAATTTACAGACTTTTCCCCCTCTTCCCACTTTTCCAGCATTTTGCCAAACTAAAAATAATGAGACTAGTATCTCAGTCCATGGAAAAATATTCTGTCCAATGTATAAAATTTCCATGAATGTAATCACAGTTTATCTTTAAAGCTGAAATATCCCAGGTGGATTTAACTGAGACCAAGAAAGAAAGCTGTCTTGCTTCTTTTATGTCAAATTTCTCCAAGTTTTCCATAAAACTACTAGTCTGTTCTTACTTATAAATGGAATCGTAGTAAATTTCTGAGTAAACTGAACAAGTGGGTGTAGAATATAGCTACTTTTTTTGAAGGTTACAAGTCAGATAAGCATAAGGATTGGTCTGAACACAAAAATGATATAATGACAGTGTGGCCTGTGGTGAATTACAACTTCCATTCTCTACCTGGGACAGCATGTGGCAGGATTTTTCCAAAGAAGTTTTGAGTGGTCAGTAAATCAGAGCTTGCAGATAGTGCTCCAAATTCATCAGTGTCCCAATGTTTATGAAACTGACAGTTTCTAAGGTGCTAAGAAAACATTGATAGTGTATTACACTGAAATGAGAATCTCCTCCTGAGACTATCACTTTTCATATTTGACTATTCATACTGCAAAACAAATTTCAAGAGAAATGAATGAGCAAACAGTTGAGGTCACTTTACATCAGTTGTAAATATCCATCTGAGAAAAATCCACTGTGAAGGAGTTCCATGGTTTGAAAAAAACAATCAGCTTTCCTTTCAAAAGGCCTCATTCTTAACTAATTCATAACAAAAGCATTGTTTTTCTTATAAGCAGTGGCACAGTAAGAGAACCTAACTTTTTTAGAACACATTTGCTTTGTTGCCTTATTTAGAAGGAAAATGCTATAAGATTTTAGTGTTTTCAGGGACAGTTTGCAATGTTTTTTTTTGTTTTCATGACTATTTTTTCTAATATTTCCCAAATTATAAACATCTGAATGTTGTTATTGGGCAGTAAAGAGAACTTAAGCTGAGCTCATTATGCCTTCAAAATAGGAAGGCACTTAACTCACTTTCAATTCATATTCGGTGAGTAATATTAGCATGACACTGAATGGAGTGAAATGGTGTTGTATATAAAACCATATTTTATTAAAACAGAGAAAAAACCTTGACATTCTATGAAACACCAAGTTGAAAAGGAGCTTGGGAACACTGGTGTCTGACAGCTTATGCATCCAATTACTGATATGTCACCAGGAATACGTGGGAATAAAGTAATGAGATGGCAGTTTCTGTAACAAAGGGTAACATTGTCTTCTTACATCTGGATCACCAGTTTCATGCTATGTATAAATATACATTTTCCTGTTAACTCCTTACAGTCACAGAGATCACCAGATGAAAACTCAGAGTGCAGTAACACAGGTGTGATGGAATTAATATTTACCTATGACTACTCTTACAGCTACACAGGACCTTATAACAGTATTAATATAACCTTCACAGAAATATATTTTACTTTAAAGGATGTATTTGGAATATTCTGATCTAAAACTGCTGCCATAATCTGATACAAACAGTTACATAGAGACAGTTTTCTCTTTTAGATGCTTTAGAAACCAAATTTCTTCCGGTCACATCAACCACTTATTATTAATTTTCACTCGAAATATGCTTAATTTTCAGTTGCTCTTGTCAGATTTAAGATAGGACAGATGAAATTTAAAAGCAGCATGACATGAGCAATCAAATTCAAATACAATGTTTTCAGATGAAAGCGAGCATGAAGCTGCCCAGTTCTGGTCAGATTTTCAAATCCCAAGGCCCATTCACTGCAAAGAATGATGTCTTCATGAGCCAATCCCTTTTTTGTGCTTGCAAGACACCAAAGCACTTAAGTATATTTCGATACATTACCAGTTACGGTACCTGACATTAAAGAGAGGGTAGAAGTATCCTAAAGCAGATTTTCTCCATTCATGTCTTTACATTTAATACATTCAAACCCCAGGCCTTCAGCTCTTTTGTGGCATTCATACAGAAGTGCCAGGAAAGCAGCCAAAAGGATGTGAGGCTGTGCTTAAAGGCCACAGCACCACACTGAAGACCTCTGGGCTAAAAAACCACAAACAGCACTATAATGGCAGGCCAGAAGGAAATAGCTATAGGGATGAAAGCCATTCTTTTTAGTGGAAAGATGATGGTTCAGTGAAAAAAAAGGTATTTCGACAAGTTCATACATCCTCCGAAAGACAATACTCTGCGTGTGATGGGACTGTCAGGGTGCTGGGCACACCATGGCACCACACATTCCTGAACAGACTGACAGCCAGCTCAGCATGCCGGGTGAGGCTGTGCTTGCATGTACCTTTGGCCCACAATTCTGTCTCTAGGATGTTCTCCTCCCTGTGGAGAAACAGCCCCTTCTGAGCTGACTGTGCTGCCAGCAGTTTCCACAGTTCGTAGGCACTCTCTTGTAAGGCCTCACCTTCCCTGACTCCTGAGGAGCATGCATGGACTCACTTTTGCAGAGATTACAGTATCAGGCTTCTCAGATAAAATTGTGCTTTAATATTTCTAAAGCAGTGGTATCACACTAATATATGCAGAGTATCTTGGCAAAACTTTGCTCCTCAATCAGAGTGCCACATCACAGGACACCGGCACTGCCAGCGCTGGCACCTGGGCATCAGCCTTTACTGCCCCATGTGATGCCCTGTTCCTCCTCAGCCTGACCCTCCTCCTGCTTCTCTTCCCCACTGCCTTCACTGCAGGTCAGAGCATCCTCCAAACACCTGCTTTTCTGCTTTGGAACCAAGCATACTATAAATATGTCTTTGAATTAACAGCAGTGTGCACATAAGGAAATTATGGGGTGGAATTTAGCCTGCAAAGGGTTGTACCAACTTGTTGGAGAATAACTATCTCCGGCTGCACAGACATAAAGTATAAGTGAGCAATCCAGGCCCCTTAGATGAGAGCTAGGCCTCTGCTCAAGGTTACTCGTAAGACAGCTGTGGGAAAGAGAGACACGAAGGCCAAAAACAAGCTGCAGGTGTCTAAAGATTAACTTGGCAGAAGAAACTGTTGCTGTTGTTGCCTTCTAATATCAGCTTGGTGTTTTAATTAGAATAAAGTCTCGTGTGAAAGTTCTGTATAAGAACAAACCCTGTGTGTATAGTAGAAGGAAAACTTATCACATAGTTTTATTTTGGGCATGCGGAGAAGTATAAGTATGCTCACTGTCTGACAATAAAGGAGCTTGATTTATCACTCATATTGAGTCGGCGTCTTGCTCCTCTTGCACCCCGACACCAACTATAAAATCAGAGTTCTTTATGGATAACAGCAAATTTGGAGCATTAAGATGTGATGTTAAGAAATCTTGATACAGAATTCACCTGTGTTTGCTCATATTATCTTAGAAGAGCTGCAGATGTAAGAAGGTGAATATTTATCCTCGAAGTGTGTCTGTGTACTAGGTTTCCATCACATCCATACTACTATAATCAAACATATTGCATATATAAAGTGTGTCCTAGTATGTCCTTTGGGGGTTTTTAGAGGACTTATTTAATATTGTCCTTTTGGTGAATCTTACAATATTTGAAGTAGCAATTACAGAATGCCAAAATTAATTTTTCTCCAATAATTATGTGTCTGACAATCCCAAGCAGTTAGATCATTCATTAAAATTCAATAATGATTTCTCCAATGGCTTTCAGTAGCAGTAATGACATACATTGTTATGCCCATTAATTTCCATGAAGAACAATGGAACATTATTTTATTGGCATCTAGAATTATTCCACCACACTTTGTTGCATTCTTTTCAAGAGATGATGAAAGGGAAAGTTGAACAGTCAGGATTGTTTCCTTCTTTTCAGGCCTTGCAATGTTTTGCTACATCAGCAAACTGTTAAATAGACACTCTGGAATATTCTTAAACCTTTTTAATCCTAGCATCACAATTGGGATAAGTGTCCAAGTCCTTAGTACATATAAAATTTCTTAGCTGTTAAATTCATTGGGAATTTTTAAATTACAAAATGTAAAACTATTTCAGTTTAAATAAAATGTAAAAGTATTTCAATCTTCTTTTTAAAATCAATGGATTGGCTGAAGTGTTCGAAAGTTTTTTGTTGCCTTTTAAAGATGATTTGGTTATTCAGCATCCTATGAACCAACATAATTTCAGCAACTACATTGCATTTTTAGAACTCCTCAAGGATAGCTTAGGCATTCTCAGGAGTGTTACAAAACTGAATTTTCTATGCTAGGTGTGGAGGGATCAGGTCACTGGGTTACTTCTGCCAGGGAAAATGGTGCAGTGGAGAAATGGAGCAGAATGGGATCAGAGAGAGAAGGGGCCAGCCCTGGTGAGCCAGTACTGCAAGCTCAATGCAGTGCAATACACAGGTATAAGGCAAGGGCAGCCATGTAAGTAACAGGTTAATCCCCTTCACCCACATCCCTTCCACCTCTGCCAGCAGCTGCAGGATTCCCATAGCACAGTCAATGTGGGACACAGGCACTTCTTTACATGCTGCTGCCCAAGGCAAGCAGTTACTTTGCCTTATTCTTGCACCTAGGCTAGATTGGATACTTCTGTCTGTTTGGGTTGGTTTGGTGCTTCTGTTTTCTTTGTTTGTTTTGGGTTTGGTTTAGGTTTTATTTTTCTGTCCTTGCATAGTATGCAAGCATTAGTATTCAAATTAATGACTTATTTCAGCTCCTGCTTACAGTGGTGGAAATCTTTGCCAATGGGCAGTGCACAGCCTGTAAAAGTACAAACTCTACCCCACACATGGCTTGGTGTGCAAACTCAGGATACCAATCTATTGCTGCAATTATATCACTGTAACCAAGATAACCAAGAGCAGAAATGGTTTACTGGCCTGTTTACTGTCATACCTATGCAGGATTTGGCACACAACACATTTAGTTGTTTAGTTAATAGATTAATTCCCTAATGGAAACGCAAATCAAGAGGATTATGAATGCTCAGAATTCTTTTTCTTTTCTGCCTAGTTGAGGCACATCAAGTTATCCTTTTAAGTATATTCTGCTTCTGTTAGGCATTTAGGTCAAAGCAATTGTTTACTTTATGTGCCTGTAATTATTATAAAATATGCTGAATTACTAGTCACATTTCCCACAGTCAGGAAGTGAGGGCCAAACTCATTGCCTTTGCCTGCAAAGATGTCACCCCAGGGTAGGTGTTACCTATTGCAATTCAGTCCTATTTAAACTGAGTAAGAATGACAGCCTTATAGCTCCTGACATGAAGGTGTATTTCTTGGGGGATGCATCAGTAGTCTGGATTCCCAATTCAGAAGTGAAAGTATCCAAATTATAATTCTACAAAAGCTGTGTCTGAACTATTTTCAGCAGATTTCTCATTGGAATCAGGGCAGGTTAAAAGATGTTTCATGAATCTCTGAGATGTAGTTTCCTCATTTGGCAGTAAGTAACCTTTTAACTTCAAAACATCATATTAGATCTGGAAACACAAGAATAAACTAAACATTTTGGTCTACTTTTGTGTTCTCTGAGAATAGAAAAAGAACTTTGAATATTGTGATTTTGGTTTGAGATAATCGAGGGTCCTATTTACATCATGGGGTGTCCATTTACACGATGTTCAGTCATGATCTAGGGTTTTTAACTAGAGCAATTCTTCCTGCAGGTGTAAGATTGTAGGTAGACATATGTTTGGATCAAAAATCAGTTGTAAACTTTTCTTCTGCACAGAAGAAAACTAGACAGTTATCCACATTAAAAAATGCAGTTCTACTTTTGTCACTAAAATCAGAATATTCAGTCTTTTAATTTCTTATTAATTGACTACTCCATGTAAAAATAAGTTGTTTCAAAGGCAGTCTTTGTCACTGCCATTCATTCAGCTCTATTTGCTACAAGTCTAAGAAAGAGCAAATTGATAAGTGGCTCATTGTAATGTCATTTAAACAAAAAACAATACTTATTTCCAGAGACAAAAAGTAACCAACTTTTAATTTATTGTCCACTGGCTATATAAATATACTAGGAGATACAAAGCTCCCAGAAGCTCTTTGTTAAAGATTAGCTCACTGCTATGCCATGGATTGGTGTAGTCTTGGCTATACTTGCTTGAATTCAGGATACATAACATCTAAATCAGGATGCTTAACACCTAAAACAGTCTTTCTAGAGTGACTCTTTCTGCATACACCAATAGCACCAGAACACCACATCACCTTTATGTGGTGCTCCTGGAGTGCTCCTGCTGTACAATCAGTGTGCAGACTGCCATTACCAACACCACTGAATATTCCGGGTACTTGTCTACTTTAACAGGACAGCACAAGAAGATAGGCAGGATCACTTTTGAAACCCTAAGCCATTGGATATATATCTGATGTGCTGAAGAAGGCATGAATTAAATTCAGAGTACTCTGAGTTGCACTTTCCTCTGTTGATACACTCTTGTCTGGTGGCTTGATAGGATGATTTCATCAGGAAAAATTCCCAAGTACATTTGCTGAGTGAAAGTAAATAACATGGCCAGTCAGTTTACTTTTCTTCCCTTTAAAATAATTCCCAATTTTGGTGGGGAGTCAGGGAAAGAATATGGTGTGGCATTTTTTACAATTGAGATTAAAAACTAGTGTCTGGTTTTGTTCTGTGAAAGAGAAAACAATAAACAGAAAACGCCAAACAAAACAAACAAACAAAAAACCCAAACAAAAACAAAATTAATAAAAAAAACCAAAACCAAACACCCCTCCCCACAAAACCCCAAACCATGAGTAAGCAGACACATCCCATGATTAAATTTTCTAACATGAAATATCTTGAAAAATGATTTCAAGTAGTTTACATCTAAAGCTACCATGGCGGTCAAACAGCATAAGTGTATGTAGGTAGCTGCAAGCATGATCAAATGGATTCGACTTCTTCACTCATGAGTGTGTCTCTGTTAGATAATCAGAAAAAATGAAGGTGCTGGAATTTACGGAATGTGGGACAGAACAACAGTAGGATAATTCAAACCAAATTCCTATAGTATTTTCTGTCCTGAGCTCTGCATTCAGCCAATAGATGGCTAAATGTTTTTTTTATTTAATGAAAGGTATATTCTACCTTTCAACACACACTATTCTATCAAATAATATAAGCCTTTTTATCATTCTTCCTAATAGGCTCCTAGAAATTAAACTGCCATCTGGCCTATGAAGACATTAAGATATAGGAGAGGAATTTTGCCAGCAGGGAAGTTACACAAGGAACTGTCCTCAGACATTCTGAAATTTATTGACCTACATCTCTGGTGCACCAGGTCACCTTGAGTTTCAGGGACTTTGAAAATTCTAAAGAATCAATATTTGCAAAGACATGAATTTGCTCTTGTAATAAATAAATAGGCCCAATTTATAGTAAAACAAGTATAAAATTTATTTCGTGTCTGAGAGTTCGAACACACAATGCCACGATCGAAAAGGGAGACAGTGCCAAGCCTGGGGTTGGCACTGGGTGAACACAGGTCTAACCTCTATCGCATCAGACCTCGCTCTGTTCACCCTGACTGCTTCCAACAGCTGGTTTATATACAGTTTTGACCATAAAGTCTGGATTTTGGGTATTGTTTCTGCTACTCAGCATATTCATGAAGCATGCTATTCATGAAACTGAGGTGGACAAAACGCATCCTGTGTTTGATTGATTTCTCATCACCAGAGGATGTTATCTGATGGCTCATGATGTTCCTTATCCTGGTCCGATCTGGTCGTTAACACCTGAGCTGGGATGGGATTTTCGGAGATGGCCGATCAGTTCTGCCATCAGCTCTGCCGGGAAACTCTCCTTGAAAAATGTAGATATCAGGGGTCGGCTTAATGCTTTCCCGATGTGCCGCCGTTCTCTGTAGTGCTGTTTTTGGAATGTAAATCAGTTCCCTGGGCGAGGCCACAATTCTTTTCTTGGGCAGGCTCTGCTTGTTCTAAAACTGGTTACAACTAAACTTTTTTTTTACTATATATTTCGATATTACATATTTGGGCACAAATTTCCCGCTTTTATTTATAACACTCTCAAGCAATGACCTGGATGCGAGCACATCTATAAAGTCCAGGGATGCTTCACTGATCTTTCATCAAGACATAACAGCAATCACATTCTTTGGCCACAGTTCTTTAAAATTAAAAATTTAGTTGAATAGGAAATTATTTGAAATTTTTTTGGCCTTTAAATTGAAACTGAAGAAAAATGCCACAGGAGAAAATATTGCTTATATGTGAGGTAAGGAAAAACAGGATATGAAACTGGTGAAGCCGATAGCAGATATAGACAGATCTATTTAGTGTCCCAGAAGCAGTAGATTAAAAACATTGCATTAAATACTCAGTTTTGCATTGAACATGGTTGATTCATTTTGCATTTACAGCTTTCTATAATGCCACGTTCTTGATAATGTGACTTTCTGCAACTCTGAATTTTTTAGTGCTTTTCGCAGCTTTATTGAATGAGAAAGGCAGCAAGACACATTTTGTGACAGTACCAATTAAAGCTTCTCCCTGAAGAGTTTTGCTGGGGAAAATGTTGATCAACAGGCTGATGTAGTACACAAAAGGTACATGTCACTTGTCTGCAGCCACCCTCGTCGATGCAAAATGACAGTGAGGAGGCTCCTTCCGTTACCACTTGAGTCACGAAGTGTGTTCTGAAACGCTCTTAAAGTCCTGACAGGAGAGCACATTTGTATATCAGCTTCCAGGTTTGTCTTCATTGTTAAAAGAGCTGTGAATTCCTGTCTCAGGACTCTTCAGTAATGTTATCTATCCCAGGCTGAGAATGATGGGCAAAGACAGGCACTCTCATTTTTATGAGATAAACGTGCAGAGGTCTGCTCTATTTTCTCACCTGATGCAGAGAAGTTCATCCAACAGTAAAACAAAAAATATCTCTTCTCCATTGTGCTTCTTGGCTTCACTGTGTTAACAGAGGCTCAGATCTCAATCCCAAATATAGCTACTGAGATTTGTGGACTTCTAACTTTTGGTTCAAAAATATGTTGTGACACCAAGTGCACCCAGGTCCTTGGGCAAAGACAATCCCACGAATGGGTTTGCCCTTCCCCATGGGGGACGCAACCCACACTGACTTCCCCGGCCACTTTCCTATGTGTAGTGCAGGAACCTTGTCTCCCTCCAAAGTGTCTAAGGGTTTAGTTTGGGTGGGACCAGGGCGGCTAACAGATCCCCTAGTATTGACTAGCCAAGTGGCTTCTGCCAAATTCACATCCCAATGCTTCCATGTCCCATTACCTAGTGCCCGTAGCATAGTTTTTAACAGTCCATTATATCTTTCAATCTTCCCAGAGGCCTGTGGGTGATAAGGAATATGACATATCCACTTAATGCCATGCCTCTTTGCCCAGGAGTTAATCAGATTATTTCGAAAATGAGTCCCACTGTCTGACTCAATTCTATCTGGGGTTCCATGTTGCCACAAAATGTGTCTTTCAAGACCTAAAATTGTGTTCTGAGCCGTGGCGTGGTTTACTGGGTACGTTTCCAGCCAGCCAGTTGTGGCCTCCACCATGGTGAGGATGTAACTCTTGCCTTGGCGTGTTCGTGGCAATGGCCCAATGTAATCAATTTGCCAGGCTTCACCGTACTGGAACCCCAGCCACCGCCCTCCACTCCAAAGAGGCTTCACTCGTGTGGCTCGCTTGATGGCAGCGCATGTTTCACACTGATGAATAACCTGTGTGATGGCCTCCATGGTCAGATCCATCCCTCGATCACGAGCCCATCTGTATGTTGCATCCCTTCCAAGATGCCCTGATGTTTTGTGGGCCCATCGGGCTATAAATAGCTCACCCTTTCTCTCCCAATCTAGGTCCACCTGAGCTATTCCAATTTTGGTGGCCTTATCTACCCATTCATTGTTTTGATGCTCCTCAGTGGCACGACTTCTGGGCACATGGGCATCTACATGGCGTACTTTCACAGTCATGTTCTCTATCCGTGCAGCAATGTCCTGCCTCAGCCACAGCTGTAGTTTGTGTCCCTGTCTCAGCTATAGTGTCCTCAGGCACAGTTTGAGTTCCTGCCTCAACCACAGTCCTCTGAGAATATTGAACAGAGGCCCGGTAAGCCCAGGCCAGCCCCCAGTACAGGGCGAGAAGCTGCTCGCATTCCTGTGAGTAAACGAGGCACCCTTCTGTCAGCCGACGGGCCAGTTTGTTAGGGTTATTTACCTCTTCAGGAGTAAACTCCCAGGCAACGGGAGGTGATAACCGCCCTAGGAACCTGCCCAAATCCCTCCATACACCTTTCCACCCAGGAACTGGGTACCTCAGGGCCAATTTTAACAGCTCCTCACCCAAGGGTCGTTTCCTTCTGTACCAGGGAGATGACAATTTCCATGAATTCCATAAGGTAACAGTGTTAGCTAATATTATTAATAATACCAGGAAGCTTATGTAAGGGTTAGCAATAATCACAGGAGCCTGCAGTAAAAGATCATCCATACTCAAATTCACCCAGGGTAGAGAGGAGTTATATTCATTCACAGTCATTGTTTGTTTCAACATGTTCCCAAACATAGCAAAACAAAGATAAGCAGTGTGGCAGCTGAAGGCCGTATGCCACACAGCAGTTTACTACTTGAGAGCTGCTATTGGTAATTACTAGAGCATGCAATATATGTGTATATATATATAAAACTGCCTTTATCTCGCCCCACGTTCGGGCGCCAAAAGAGACTGTCGTGGGTTGACCCCGGCCAGGGGCCAGGTGCCCACTCAGTCACTCTATCACTCCCTCTCCCACTGGGAGAGGGGAGAGGATAATATTGAAAAAGACTATCAGGGTGAGTAAAGGCAGTTTTATTACAGTGGAGGAAAAAAATAGAACAAGCAAGTTGAAAGTTGCGCGCGCAAGAGCAAGAAGAGAAAACAATCAATCTCTACTCCCCATCAGCAGCGATGTCCGGACACTTTCTGGGAAGCAGGGCTCCAGCACACGTGATGGTTGCTCGAGGAGGCAAACATGGACAAGTCCCGAATGCCTCCCCCTCCTCCTCTCTTCCTTCCCTTATATATCTGAGCTGATGTCATATGGTATGGAATATCCCTTTGGCTGACTGGGGTCAGCTGACCTGCTGGTGTCCCCTCCCAGGATCTTACCCCCCCACCCCCATCCCCTTCAGTGGGGGAAGGAATGTCACAGGGACAGCACAGCTTGGCAGTAGCCAAAACACTGCTCTGTTATCAACGCCAGCTACCAAAGCAAAGTACAGCAGTGTAAGGCCTGTGGGCTTTACTCTAGTCAGACCCAATACAAGGCCACAGGAGGTGGCCTCCAGAGGATTCTGGACATTGGGTTTCCCCATATTTTTACATTATGGGTTCTTTTCATTATCTTTATAGTTGTATGTCTTTTAAGTTAGTCTAAAGCCCTTTTATTTTCATTTATATACCTAACCAAATGTGTACTACCCCTAGTCTTGCCCTATGTGTTTCCCCTGATCTCTCTTCCCTTACCCCATCGCCCATCCCCAGGGGAATTGAGGAAAAGATGACCATTTGTAAGATCAGTGACCTTTTCTTAAAAATTTTTTGTGAGTTCTATCAGTTACTATTATTATGCCTTTTAAATTGTTTTAAAACCCTTTTATTTCCACTTATACAACTGTTGTGGTTTTAGTTCGCTTATTTAGGTTTGTGGCTAAATGCTAGCACACTTACTTAAATTTACTTGATTGCTTGTTGTGAGATAAGGATTAGGAGTAGGCAAAGCAGGCTCAAACTTTATAAAGTACAAAGAAGTTTTATTAATATATCTAAGACAAAGGGAAAAAAGAAAAAAAAAAACTTCAAGAAAACAAACTAGAACAAACTCTTCAGACCACCCCTCTTTCCTCACCTCTCCATTTCATTCTCCCTGACAACATACAAAAGACAACACTTTGACTTCTAGTCAGTTTACCACTTCAGAAACAGCTCTTGTTCTAGTTCATTTAGGGAGAGAAGTTTCTTTTGCTTACACTATGGATCTTCTGTAAGAAAAATACAGTTTTTATGGGTCTTCTGCCTCACCATTAACCGTCGCCCGGAGTAAAGTCCAACTTAATGGTGGATCTCTCCCACACTAGTAGCCTTCCCACAGCCACTTGGGTGGGTTATGAACAGTCTACAGGGTACCTGTTTTAAGGATGCCCAGTTCAATTGCAGCAACAAAGAAAATCCCTTCTTCTGTGCTTAGCAGCACAGGTTCTCCTGACAACTCAGGTTCTCTAGCACTCTCCCCGGGACCAGGGCTCTGAGTCACAGCCTCTCTTCTCTCTTGGTTCTAGTTTCTCATTAGGCTGTACTTTTTTAACACTTACTTGTCTGTACTTAGGTATTTCAGTTCATTGGCTGCAATAAGAACTTCACATCTTCTTTTGGACTATATCTTCATATATTACAGAGAATTTATTAGCTCAGTCCTCAACCATGGTTCTCTAAAAGAGTTTTCAGCTTCATTTTTGAAGCAACTTCTCATGCACCTCCCTCTAGGTATCAGTTCTGCTTTCTTCACTGACTGTAAAGTCTCTGCGCTGCACTATGTAGATGTCTTCACTCGTTCCTCTCTCTGCGAGGAAGGATGGATGTCTGTGAGTTTAGCCCAGGCATGGAGAGAGTTAATCTCTGTCTCTCTCTCTCCGGCAGTGTGAGGATCACGTGCTCTTTGCCGGGCTGCTTGAACAGGTCCGAGCTGAATGCCAGACGCTCTCAGAGTCTCTGCTTGGCTCGGCCAAGCTGGCTCGGCCTGGTGGGGCCATCTAGGCCTGGGGTGACAGGGCAGGGCCTGGCCCGAGCTGGATGGAGTCCGGCCTGGTCCTTGCCTGGCCCGGAGCAGGGGCCTGGCTCTCCCTCTCGTGTAGCTGGCACACCGGCTGAGCTGGATCTGCTGAAAATTCCAATCGTTTCCTCCCCCATGCCTGCCCGGCTGCAGCGGCACGGCTGCCGTAAAAACCTCCCTTCCCCCCCCCCATCCCTCCTTTGGAAAGGCGGGGGGGGGGGGAAAGCGCTTGGGCCTCACCAGTGAGAGAAGCAGGAGCTGCTCCTCTCTACACAGCAGCAGCAGGTCCAAAGAGGAAGAGCGTCAGAGAGTCTCTGCTTATATATGGTTTTTTCCTTGAAGGTGGACCAACTTTTTAATTGGTTTACCTACCCATCAATTCTTAAAACTACCTGATTATTAGCTCTCTCTCTCGCAGGAAGGAAGTTGTATCCCTTCCTGCATTCCTACAGCACAGATCACTTCCTAGATTTTGACCCCTCTGGCCTAACCCAAGACAACAACCCACCTTCTTTTAGTAGTAAAGACAGGGGAAGTGTTGTGGTGGTCCAAGCCCCCAAAAACCCTTTTCCCGCCACTAGGAAGCTCTGGGCTAGGGACTCCCCTGGGGTGGAGCCCTAAGTGGTTTGCCCTGTAGATGGGCCGAGCTTCCCAGGGGCTGGCTACCCTGTCTCCACCTGCCATTCTCTTGTCTGTCATCTTTAGGCTCCAGAAAGTTCACTGTTACTTAGTAGTTGATTGTGTTATCACCTTGTCGGTCTCCCCTTCTCCTCCCCCTTCCCTTCCAAGTTGGTTCCTGTCCCCTGATCCCTCCCTGGTTCCTCCCCTGAGCCTGTCAGTGATTAGTTTGTAATCCCTCAATAAAAGTCTGATGCAAAGGGCTCCCCAAGTCTTTCGCCTGGATGCCCAGAGAGCTGGTAACACTGCGTTACAGTGTCTCTATTATTCCGGGGTGAAAGAACCCTCCTGTGATACTCCAGCTCTTTGGTTACAGTGTCCACCGTAAAGGGAGGCATGGCCTGTGGCCAGGGGCGTGAAGGTCCGACAGCAGTGAACCCGCTCAGGTCGGGGACACTGGCTTGTAACCGCCGTGGGGCTGCTGTCTGAGAACCTGGTGGGCAGCTGGCCGGCCCACGCCATCGGCCACATAAATATATTTCTATATTTTAGCATTAAGACACTCAATGAAAATGTCTGTTTCCCAAAGATCTCAGTTTTACCTTTCCGTTACACTCTGATACAATGATGAGTTTCTCTATTTGGTGCAAAAGACTGGAGCTCACGTTTCAATACAAATGTTCCTGATCTGACACAGTGACAAAACTCTTTCACGTTCCGATGCTTCTCATGTCTATGGACTAAAACTAATACAGCATGTAAACACTGAAATACTAATTAAATTTTAATCTGTATTAAACTTAGTGATGCCTGCATCACATGGCTGCAAATAAACAATGAACTTTGTGGAAAACGCTAATGGCACAACATTATACTAAGTACAGGCTCCTCTGCTAAAGCAATTAAAAATGGTGGCCTTGTTCTAATTGCAGGGTTCTTCTGCCATTAAAAAGACTTTGCAAGTGTGCTCAGCCATTTAGATAGGCACAGAAAGCATTACATAACATCCATTACATGGGGGTAACAAGAAAACACCAGAAAAAGAAATTTTTCATATCTTGTGTTATGTTTGCAGAACTGTGTTGACTGGTGCATTCTTGCCAATAACTTTTCACAATTTTTAGCTAAAAAGCAGGCTTCTGGTGTGGCTGTCACACAAAAAAGGACTGCTGCCTTTCTTTTCAGCATGAAATCTCATAGTGATGGTGTAAACGATTTGACAGAGGACATGGCATAAAAATAGAATCATGATCTCTCTGGGATGGCTTTGGAAAACACTGTCTGAGAGAATTTAAAAAAAAATTTTGACTTAAAAATTGCATTTTTAATCTTCTGGTAAAAAATGTAAATGCAACTCAGTGTTAGTCCCATTTAAGAGGATATTCTATATAAGACTAGATTAGAGAAAATGAAAGAAGCTTGTTTTGTGTTTGGCAATAAGAAAAAAGTACCTTTAACTACCATCACACACTGCTCATACAGAATTGCATAACACTTGAATAAGATATCTCTGGATTTTCTTAACAGCTAGAAATTACTGTATGTTGCTTGGAGGATTAAGTGGCAGAATAATTTATTTCTTTTTTTAATAAACAATCAATAGATTCGTATTCTGCTTTGTACTTCTACAGATGCTTAAGAGAACTGAAGGGGAAATTAAAAGTTTAATTTTGCCTGGCTTATATTTTGGGAAGCAAGTGTTATAGACTTTGTCCATAATGACTATACAAAAGGAGGTACAGGAAGGTAATTAAGGTCCACCTTTAACAACAAAACTATGTTACCTGCCATCCTTCAAGAGTCCAGATTGTAATTGGTACGATTCCTCACTGTGTAGGTTACATTTTAAGAATCCAGGGCAGTAATTTTTATAAATTTGCTTTAGTCACAGAACAGTGGCTATATTTGATGGAGGGCTACACACCTCCAAAGTGGAGGAGAGCATGAAAGTAGGTGGCTTGATATTTCCTTGGCAACTAGTGAAAACTTTAATTAAAAACAAGTTATTTGTTGATAACACAGAAATTTACATATGAATTTTGTGGATAACCATTTCCTTTTAGCCCAGAAAATGGTATGAAAATAACTTCATTGACACTTTATTAGGATATGTCTCACCTAACTTTAGTTGTGTGAAAATTACATGTTCAGCCTAAGGTGATTATAGAGACAGCTCTTTAGTCAGTGAAGATATTTTCAGGGTGTGGGCCATTATAGCCAGAAATAGATTTCTAATACAGAATGGGATTAATTCCCTCTGGGTGTGCTCATTTCTCTCCACAGGTTAGAGCACAATGACAAGTCCAAATTAAGCACATATTTAAGTGACATAAATCCTACTTCTAAATGAACAAAACACACATAAAGGAGAGGATGAAATTTTAACTTTATTAACTCACCTTCCAAAATTACTTTGAACATATTGTCTTGAGATGTTTGTTCACCACAACCCCGCATTTAATGTATTTCATGAATATGTATGTATGGACCACTGAAAAAGAAATTTTGTCCTGTGTTAAACAGAAAGTAGGGTCTGCAGCTGCTGTAAACTGAAACTGCTGAAAGATGGAGAGTGCAGAGGTTGTGCATTATCACATGCTGAGTAAAATGTTCCCATTGCTACAGTCAGGTAGTCACAGGAAATCCAATCCCATGAACTTCAAAGCAGGTAATATTTTAGCCATGAAGCCCATTTGATTATCCAGGCTTGCCACTATAGAAGAAAAAACCTTTTAAAATATACCCTAAATGATGCCAAATTATACTCAGTCCTTTTTTCAGTGAACAGCAGAAGATGAAAGAGTGGCAGTACTTTTCCACAGAAGAAAACTGAGAAGAAATCTTGGCTAATGACACACTATTTTGTTTCAGGTCTCTTGATCCTTTCTCTCAATTGTACCCAGAAAGAGGTTAAAAAGGAAGACTATAGTCTGTGCGGGGACTGTCCCGGTGGACAGAGACCGGCAGCGTGTCCCAGAAGTGTCCCTTGTGGAGCCATTCTGGTTGGGCTGCTTAAGGTCCTGCTGCAGACTCTGCTACCCTGCCGGTGGGCGCAGAGACAAGTCCGAGCAGGTTCAGGGGTAAAGAATAAGGGAGGGATCTTGCCTATGGGTATCCAAAAAGTTTATTAACAGTTCCTCACTCAAATGGGTCCAGGGACAGAAGACCCAGAACAAGGGAGATCATAGACTTTTATACAGCAACAAACAACCAATCAGCTGAGAGTCCAGGGGTGGGGGGGGGGGGGAAGGCGGGACAAGCTTACACAGTCCAATGAGGAGAGGGAAGGGGAGGAGAGAGAGAACCACAACCAATGGAGTCCCGAGTAGCACAGAACCTTCTAGATACAGATACATATGCATAAGGGGTGGAGAACACACAGTCCAATCAGGGGGGTACAATTAACATAGGAAGAACCCATCAATCATGTGGAAGAAACTATCTTCCTCCAGAGGGAAGGGGAGGATTCTCAAACCTGAGCAACCTTCCACCATGGCCCCTTAGATCCCTTGGGACCTTCCAGATCTTTCTGGGCCTCAGTGGTAGCCTCAACGGCCACCACAGAAGACTAAAAGATCTAATGTTCTCTCTCTAATTCCCAAACCTGCTCTGTACCAGACTTTGTATAGCATACTTTAACCTTGGACCTGAAATGATCTGTGCTAGTTGATAATAGACCTTAAAAGGTTGTTAACCAGTAAAAATTTGCATCAGCATTGTAGCCTTCCAACAGCTGTCCACATAAAGCAGGTAACTTGCAGAAAGATTAAGTAAGAAATGGATATATAGCCATATTTCTGCCTGATGCTGAAAAATGGATGGAATAGAACAGACAATATGGTCTTTTATACTCACATCTGTTTCAATATCCCTTAAACTGACACACTTTAAAATGCATTTATAATACAGACTTGCTCCTGTACAGGTTCTTTTATTCAGAATAACAACACAGAGTAGGAATGGCTGATGACACTAATGATATACCATAGAACATTAGGAATTGTTACCTCGTTCAGATTATAAGGGACATTTTTTTATCCTATTACAAATTTTATATTCACTAATGCAGTTTCTTTTTGTAGTGGTTTGAGTTTGTTTATTTAAGGTTTTGGTTAAATGTTAGTACACTTATTTAAATTTATTTGATGTTTGTTGTGAGATGAGGATTAGGAGTAGGTAAAGCAGGTTTAAACTTTATAAAGTATAAAGCAATTTTATTAATATACTTAGAGGGAAGAAAACAAGAAAAAAATTAGGACAAACTTTTTAGACTACTCTTTTTTTCTTATTTTTTTTTTCTGACAACACACAAAAGGCAACACTGACTTAGTTAGTTTACTATTTTAGAAATAGTTTTTGTTTTAGTTTATTTAGGGAGACAAGATTTTTTTGTTTATATTATGGATTTTTTGTAAGAAAAATACAGTTTTTATGGGTTTTTTGTTTTATTATCAGCTGTTGTTCGGAAGAAAGATTAGTTTAATGGTGGATTTTTTTTACATTAGCAGCTTTTTTACAGCTACTATGGTGGGTTATGAATAGTTTACAGGGTATTTGTTTTAAGGATGTACAGATTAATTGTAGTAACAAAGATTTTTTTTTTTTGTGTTGAGTAATATAGGTTTTTTTGATAATTTAGGGTTTTTTATTATTTTTTTTTGGGACTAGGGTTTTGGGTTATAGTTTTTTTTTTGGTTTAAGTTTTTTATTAGGTTGTACTTTTTTAACACTTGTTTTTATTTAAGTATTTTAGTTTATTGGTGGTAATTAGAACTTCACATCTTTTTTTAGACTATATTTTTATATATTACAGGGAATTTATTAGTTCAGTTTTTAACTATGGTTTTTTAAAAGAGTTTTTAGTTTTATTTTTGAAGTATTTTTTATGGGTTTTTTTTAGGTATTGGTTTTGTTTTTTTATTGACTTTAAAGTTTTTATGTTGTATTTATGTAGATGTTTTTATTTGGTTTTTTTTGTAAGGAAGGATGGGTGTTTGTAAGTTTAGTTTAGGAATGGATAGAGTTAATCTCCCTCTCTCTGGTAGTGTGATGATTATGTGTTTTTTGTTGGGTTGTTTGAAAAGGTTTGAGTTGGATGGTAGAAGTTTTTAGAGTTTTTGTGTTTGGTTTTGTGAAGTTGGTTTGGTGGGGCTATTTGGGTTCAGGGTGATAGGGTAGGGTTTGGTTTGAGTTGGATGGAGTTCAGCATGGTCCTTGTTTGGTTTGGTGTAGTTGACATATTGGTTGAGTTGTATTAGTTGAAAATTTTAGTTGTTTTTTTATTTTTGGTTGTAGTGGTACGGTTGTTTAAAACTTCTCTTTTTTCTCTTTTTTTTTTTTTCTTTTTTGGAAAAGGCGGGGGGGGGCCTTACCCAGGAGAGAAGCAGGACATGCTCCTCTCTACACAGCAGCAGGCCAAAAGAGGAAGAGGCTTGGAGGGTCTCTGCTTATATATGGTTCTTTCCTTGAAGGCGGATCAACTTTTTAATTGGTTCACCTACATATCAATCCTTAAAACTACCTAGCTACTGGCTCTCTCTCCCAGGAAGGAAGTTATATCCCTTCCTGCAGCATAGGTCACTTCCTAAATTTTGACCCCTCCTGACTAACCTGGAACACTTTTTCCCTTAAAAAAATTGACCTTGTCAGATGAAATAAAGAGTAAAACAAAGAGAGAGCAAAAAGACATTTACCCCCTGTTAGCAGCTCAAGTCCTGAGGAAAAGTTCTGTGTCCCCTGGCTCTAATTCTTGTTCTCCCACAGGAAACACTGCAAGCAATTTTTAACTTGTCATCCAAGCATGTATTTTGATTTGGTGATGAAAATTAAATAACTCAGTATTTAAACAACTTTTTCTTAAAAAATTTACAAAGCCTAGATCTGGCAGCCAGGGTTTACTGTTTACACTTCAGGTCATGAAGCTGAGCCACTTAGAGGAACCAATCCCTCTGCATATGTAGAATAAGCTCTACAGGGTTGCTCTAATTCTGAGTTTTGTTTTGAGGGGGGTTTTGTGTGTTGATTTTTTGATTTTGCTTTTTTTCCCCCCTCTCAGTAGATCATACTTAACAGACTCTTCTGCCTCTGCCTAAACTGTCAAAATCCAGACACTGTGCTAATTGCTGTGATTATGACATTAAAAATCAAATTTCTGACTCTTCTGTGGCAGTGGGGCCAGCTCAGCAATCTCTAGTGTAGGAAGGATGCATAAAAGGTTTGAATACAGTGTCATATTTATTCCATAAGTGTCACAGTCTTCCCTCATAATTATCTGTTGGGTATTCCTTTGTAAAAAAAGGCTTAAAGTTAATTTTTATGCATTTTTGGAAACGAAAAGTAACATTGGTTGATTTCCTTTGACTGGCAGAGGAGTAGCTTTAAAAGTAAAATGTGATGCTAACACCTCCCATTTCCTCCCCTTACTGTTTTTTAAGTGGAATTTCTTGATCCTCATTACAACAGTGCCCCACAGGGATGTTGATGTTTGCACATAATAATGATTGCAAACAGCACTGTAGATAAATCTTGGCATGGAAAGAAAACAGGCCATAAATGAAAGAGAAAAAACTCTACTAGAAATGCAAGATAATACAGTGGGCTGGTTTTGCTGCTGTTTGAAACAAATGTACTTAAACAGAGTGTTAGGCTGAATATTAAGAATTATAGAAGAGAAAATGTAGAGAAATAAACATGTACATGGTTACCCTATAAATGAGATTTTTCTTAGAGAGAGAAATTTCACATTTATTTCTTTATGTTTGAAATGGTGCCAAAAATGAAAGAACAGAAGGAAGAACTTCAAGAGAGATCAGAGCTAAGGGCAGTGTTGCTTCTTCTTTTGATTCACTTTCTTTTATTCAACAACTACACAATAATTTTGTTCCTACTTCAGCTTTCATAGTAAGAATGGTAATGTAAAATCAGACCCAAGTCTATGAAATAAGGAAAGAAACATTTGAAAGCCTTTAACATAAGAGCATAACTGATAACAGGGAGAGTTCAAGCTGGCTTCTTTTAGGACTCTTGTGGGCTTCAGCAGTCACTGTAGCTGGCCTAACATGGCTAAAAATGAGACTGTTTTCTAAAACATTTACAGAAAACATTAATTTTATATCTACTGAAGGGAGATGCTCTGCTCAATGATTGCATTGTGTCCTGATGCATGTTGGGATTTTGTGGCAATGCATGTACTCTTCACTTTCAAAGTCACTGGAGTTACTTGGAGGGTTCCTCCTGTGTAGCAGAGCAGAATTTGACCCCAAACCATCATTCCTCCTCTGGCTGTCACCTCTCCCAGCAGCACACCACACAGGCTGCAAGTGGAATCTGGCTAATAACAATCCTAGTGAGTTTATCAGTGGATGGCAGTGTGGAAATGTGTTTCCTCTGTCTCGTTTCATATTCCAGAAAGAAACAAAACAAAACAAAACAAAAACAGAAAAAAAGGAAAAAAAAATACACATACTGTTTGTATTTCTGAAATGACAGGCATGGAATGGAATTGTGTAAGTGGCTATGATTCTGTTCTCCTAGTTATTAGAACTGAAATATTTATCTGTCCGTATATATATATATATGTACACATATATTACATACTGAGGAAATTCAGAAAGGACTTTGAGAAAGGTCACTGTAATTCAATTCCAATAAGTTAAATTTAAGAAAAAAATACAGCAGTGAGAAAACATATACATACCCACACACTGCTGAATGTCACCCTCTTCTGCATAGCACTGAGGTTGCTCTATATGACCTCCACATTTCTCCTCCCCCCAGAAAATCCATCCTTGATAGAGTACACACAGAGGAATATATGGAAAGATGATCAGCTTAATCTTTTATTCTGTTTGCACAAATCCACATGATTTCAGTATTAGCTGTGTTAACCCCTTACCAACTTAATATACAGAAAGAAAAAGGAAACAGTAAGGAAAGGTGATGAGGAGGTGGGAAAGGTTCTGTGAATATGCCACTGACACTATATGGATATATTATAGATATATAGATATAGCCAGTGATATATGGGCACTGGGCTCTATCATTGGATTGAGGCCCAGCACATGACCACTTAAACCTTTCTTTTGGAAAACAGACCATATTTCGTGTCTAATGAGCTAGATGGATTTACCAAAGTGATTTTGTCAAAGGAAAGCATTTCCTTGTGCTCAATATCCTGATTTTTATTTTAAAATTAGTTCAGTAAAGGACTTCTATCCAGCAGTTATAAAATAGCATATTATATGATGCATACCAGCCAGACCAAAATACTGGGGCATGGATATGATGTCTATAGCAAATCGAAGAACTTAACAGGGTTAGGAAGGGAAATCAGATTACTGAAGTAAAAGGGATTGAACTTTTGCAGAATAAAGTGTAACTTGAATCACAATTATGTTTTCAGATACCATCTGTTGTGGTACAAAGATAACACAATACTCAAAAAAATGTGCAGTTCTTGTTTACTGTCACTGTTCTTTTCCCATTTCCAGTTTGCTTCCTTGTATGGATTTTTTTTTTCTTCAAATTAGTTTAGATGACTATAGCATGCTCTAGTCCTAGCAATGATGACATCAGAGATACCTAGTCAATCATAACTTTTAAGGGTTTATTTTATAGTTTTCCAAACACTTGCTGTATCTTTTTTCCTACCAGTTTGGTACTCCTCAGCAGAACAAATTTTTTCTCAGTAAAGCTCTTCTCCCTTGGAAGGAGATAATTTAATAGAGGTGGAGCTTTTGTAAAAAGTGATTTTTTTAGTATACCTGTATGATGATACCTTTTGATCTATCACTTCTCTTTACAAGATTCATATTAACGTTTTTAAAAACACTTCTCTTGATTTGAGAAACTGAAGTTTCCAGCTCAGCACAATTCAGTACTTCATTTCTGAGTCTTGTATGTTGCCTCCAGTACCCTGTCTTGTTTGCAGCAAAACAGAAGGATTGTCTGAAAACCAGTACCAACTGGTAAGGAAAATACTGAGACACAACAGCTAATTGTGAAACAACCTACCATACCAAAAGAACAAAAGTTCTGTGGAACACACTGCAAAAGGTAGAAACAAGGTGATTTTAGGGCAATAAAATAATAATCACACACCTTGTCAGGGCACCTGGAGCTGGGGCTGTGGCTTGCTGCACCCCTGGTTTGCCCTGTTCCTGGCTGGAGGCAAACAAGGCAGGGCCCCCCAGGCAGAGCCTGCCCTCCTGCCAAATGGACCTTGTCTGCCAGGTCCTGTCCTTCCCACCCTGGGGACAGCAAGTGAGAATACATCCAAACATTATAAACTTCCATAGATTCAATATTGAATCTATTGATTTCAATATTCAACATGAGTTTTTTAGAAAAATGAAAAGCTCATGTATTGTTCTGATGCACCAGAACAGCGTGAAGGAACTTGGTGCATCACCAGGCATGTTTCTTGACAAACTGCAGGCATGAGTAAAGTGAGTTAGAAAATACAATGAGAACCAATAAGAATAATCCAGTCAAAGGATAAACATAGGGGAAATAACAACATTTTATATTTTCGGAAGGAGAAGACTCAAGAAAAACATGATCACAAGTTTATAAACACCATCAAAGTAACAATAAAAATGAATTAGAGGAATTACATTGTCTGGTAAGATGGCATGACAAGGAATGATGGTCTAAAGGTAGGAAAGGAAACTCTTAAATTAGACATCAAGAAGAAGTCTTTAACTACTAGAACAAATGGCCAGTGTGGGAAATCCCCAGGGGTGGCAATCAAGTCACTGACATCATGGGGTTTATTCAATAAACAGGGTTTCTTTCAATGTGTCTGATAAAGAAGTGCAACAGAAAGTAGAGTGACAGCCCAGAAGACAAATTGACTTTTTTATAACTGAATTTTGAGGCTGTGATTTTTTTATAGATATGACTCTCTGTATTTAGAAGAAATAGACATGGACATTGATTTTGAAAAAGAAATATCCTCTTTTATTTTATGTTAATTGAAATCAACTTCAATTAAGACAAAAAAATCTCCTTTTATTTTTCCAAAATACTTTTTGGGGAAAATATCTTTAAATAATGATTTCTGGCTCTAGATTTTTGGAGATAAATATCCAGTTTTTCTAATGAGCCATGGACTATGCTCCTAAATAGGAGCAAATGATAGCTGTGCTAATAAATGCCTTCATTCTGTTTCTGCTGATGTAAGACATTAAAATACAGATCATAATAATCTAGAGTAAACCACAGGACTGCAAGTTGTGGGAAAAATCTGATTTTTTAATGAAGAAAAGTGAGTGTTCATGATTCTGGAGATAAAAAAATAAGCCTCCTGTTGGCAAATTTGAAAAGGCTTAAAGTGAAACTGCATATGTTTCTTAGAAGTAGCAGCTGAGGACTTGATGGATCAGGAAAAAAGAAAAAGGGGGACTGGAAACATCTCTTACAGAGCAGCTCAAGGTTCATCCAGCATGGTGGTGCTTGTAGCTGCGACAGTACAATATTGACAAAATTAAGCCTTAGTGTCTAGTTTCTTTTCATCAACAGGATTCTTGGGATGCACACAAGTATTTTCTATTGCTGATAAGGCTCCTCATTCTGTTAGAGCCCAGAAAAGTATGATTTTTTTTCTTTTTCCTTCCACTCTTTCCCCAGCAGCCCAGTAGAAATCTCGGAAATTAATTCTTAACACTTTCAGCAGCCTGTGAGATCTAGCATTAGAGTACTGGTAAAAGTTCAGAGCCAAAATTTAGTTTTGGATACCTTTGTACTCCACTTGAAGTACTTTAGGATTTTGTTTTAGGAGCCCAGCTGCAGAGATGTTTCAGCATGCAAAATAGAAAAAAAAATAATACAAATGCCTATCTCCAGTTTGTCAAGAGCCCAATTACAGTGAATTTAAGTGCTTCTGTGGTCCATAGATAGACTTCATACAGAATACATTTTTTTCTGTCAGAGACCTATTTTGGTAACAGACTGGTGTTAGGAGGAACTGAGTTTATGCTCTAAAGGTGACTGAATTCTCTGTGTGAAAGATAATATGCTTGGATTTAGCCTGAGATATTTTACAGTGATGGTTGAATTGGCTGACCTAGATGCTTAAAAAAAAAAACCCCAACAAACAAACAAAAAAATCAAGCATTATGATAATGTCTTCCTTTTTCAGCTCTGCTCAGTGGAAATGTAGGGCTTTCAAATTGAAGATGTTATTAGGAGCACTGTATTATGATTCTTGGGAGGGGTGAAGGGCTTTTTTTTAAATCAATGATCTAGGAAAGCTTTGAAAGCAGTAATTAGGTATCACAAATCCATGGAGATATAGGTAAATAGGATTTACTCACCTGCCACAGAAATACAACCAAATTCAGACTGGCATGCAGCAGCAAAGAGCAGACAGTAGAGTGACGTGCAATTTTGCTCTGAATTAATATCAAGTAGTGGTCACCAGGGGGACTAGACATTGTGTAAACTGAAATCAAACTACTCTGAAATGAGTAGTGACATCTGTGTTTGAAACATTTAGGTAGACTGTAAGCACCAGCAGATTTCAGCTGCCTGCAAACCAGCAAAACCTCTTTCCTATTCTGGTTCAAATACATGATCCTTTCCTCATCCAGTTCCCTTTTTATGTCATGGTTTTGGTTTTTAATTTGGGGAATAAATAACCTGCATTGAACACAAGCAATATTCCTCCAATAGTCAGTCCTTCTCAAATTCTGTCATTTACTGCTGACTCTGATTAACTTGTGACATTTTAAAGAATCACCGTATAATCTGGTGAACTTGCAATATCAAGCAATAAAACTAGCAGAAGGGTTCAGAGCAGAGGATGCACAAAGATTACTCCTGAAACAAATAAACACAATTTGTGCCCTTCAAGGGCATTTTAAATGAATGAAAGAAGATCAATGCAAGGTTCAGTGCACCGATGAGTGGAAGCATCTTATATGAAGAGAAGTTTGGCAGTGACTGGATGAAAATGTTAAACATGAGTAGGCTGGAGTATTGATAAATCTTGGAAAGGAGAGGGAACACCAGAGACACTTGGAAAGGAAAGCTATATGCTATCTACCAGTGCACCTGAAGAACTGAGAATTCTATTTATTGAAAATACTTTAGGGGCAGAACTTAGTCCTTTTACTTTTTCATGTATTACAATCACAGACAATTGCAATATTCAGACACTGGGCAGATTGGTGAGAGTAGAAGCCTGCCTGTGGGTCCCAGAGTGGAAGGGGCTGCAAAGAAGAACACTGCCTATACTAACAGGAAAAGTCTGGCCTAAGGCTTGTGAAGAGACTTCATACTGCTTGGGGTGCCAGCCCAGGCAAGGACCAAGATGGCCTTGTTTAAGACATCCATCTCTCAAGCAGACTGTTTCTCAGGACTAGATTTGGCCAGAATGGTGGCACACAGAGCACTGGAGCTTCCTTCTCCCAAAATATAAATCCTGTATTTGTAGTTTATATGGTGAGTAGGTTTTTGGAATGTTTTTACTCAGGCAAACTGCCTCATCTTGTTTTTATAGTGAGACAGTTTCATCTCCCTCTTTGACTATGTCTCAAGGCCTTCCAGATGCCTGTACACTCTGGACAGGAGGCTCTGCATATTAGAAAGATTTGAAATAAGGATACTAATACTTGCAAAAACTTCAGTGTAAATACAGTTTTCTTGATTATTTCCAAGAACATAATTTTACTCAATGTAAAAAAACTACTCCACGGATAATAAAGGGGTCTTGGAGGAAGGTAAGGTTATCAAACTTACTGGATATTACTTTCAATTAATTAAATGACAATTGCTTTTGCTACCTCTGCTCCTTTTGCTTTATCATCCTTGTACTGAAAGGGTTTTATCTGAGAAACAGTTGCTTGTATTAGGTTCATTTATTAGGAGGATATTAGTGTAAAATAGCCTCCTCAAAAGCGCAGTCATAGTCTAAGGAAGAAAAAAGAAAGAAGTGAACCAAGGTAAACTCTAGGAAGTTGGCAGATCTAAGCCTCCTCTTAACTCAATAATTTAATATGATTTTTACAGAAAGTTAGCATAGGCTAACATAGAGAAGACAATAGTGGCCTTTTCTTTAATTAGTAATAGTCACAATGCATTTTGTCATTTTTGTCTCATCAGACACTGCAGAAGCCTGTGCCTCTTTTAATGGATTATTCTAGTTGAAAGTTTGGTGGTGAAGAAAAAGGAAATCTTGCATGGTTAAAGATGATGCAACATGAAAGCATATCAGAATTTTGTCCTAAATTCTACAATGAAATATGCAAGCTGCAATAACTTCACTGCAGGAGTTGCAACTACAGTTATGGGGTTCTTTCCTTAATGAAATCTCCCAATAAATTCAGTCACTAACCTGGCTTAGGTCAAATATTTGCCATGTAGCATGTTATACTTACTGTAAATTTGCTTTTTCTTCTGTCTGAGGGAGATGCAAAATGTGTTAAAAATTTAGATAAGTTAATTTTAATTTCACCTACAGAGAAATCATCTGGGTGTTCTCTACTGACACAGACTAGTGATAATTTGGCTTCTGATGTCTCCTCTAGGCCTCCTGTCCTGCTCAGCTGTGTTCAGTAGACTCCTGAAGTTTGATATGGCTTTCTCTGTTTTCTGCTGTGGAAATCACAGTCATGAAGCAGAAATAATGCATGCAGAGGTGTCCAGAGAAAAATAGTACTAATACACCATACACACATTGTGATGGAATTTCTGGTGAAAAGATAAACTATGAATGAAATCAATGCCTGAGGTTTTGCAAACACAACAACAACATATAAGATAAAATAGTAGCATGGAGATCAGTGCTAGTCTCCTTATCTGACTCAAACACCGTAGTTCCTTACTAATGAAAATATAAAGTGGAATTCTGCATGGAGACAGAGTGAGTAGATGGAAGTCAGTCCTCTGCTCTGCATAGCTTTGGTATTACAACAGTACCAAAAGTCAACCCTACATTGCAAGTTAACACAGTCTCTTTGTCTAAATTAACTCATATTCTAGTAATGTTTATTACTCATCAGACTTAAAAAGGAGAATAGTCTTTACTGGTCTGTGAGTAGGCTGATCTGTAAAAATATATCTGGAGGCTTCCTTTTGGTGGTTACAGTGCATGTCAGCAAGGTCAACCCTAACTTCCTCAACTAAGAGTTAACAAAATACAGCATCTCACAGTGTTCCTGAGTCTAGTATTACATGGGAGCTTAGAAAGTAGTACAGGGCTCCAAATCACATTTTATTTCCCTTGGAAAGCCACATAATGCTCCCATGTAGTTGGGGCTTAGTAGTTTATTTTGGATGATTGTGATTATTTCCCTCTTTTGATCTTTTTAATTTTTTAATCTGTTAACCTTCTGCACTTTTGAGTGATAGGTAAGGATATGCATGGCCCAAAACTGAGCTTAGTCCCTTAAAAAAGAGAGGAGTAGCTATCTCTGAGTAAAAACAGATTAGATTACCACAAAGGAGAAAATGCCTGTGTGGTTTTAGAGGTAACCTTGTTACCAGTAGTTAAGAAGGAAGGTAAATTGAAGACATCCATACTTAAGAAAAGCTTGGGATCCCTATAGCTATATTTTACTTCTCCTGCAAAATTCTGGTGTCAACACCAAGAGCTGCTTGTGTATTTGCTTCTTGGGCCATGATTCCTCAGCTCTGAGATGAGGATGACAACACATGGTCCTCATGGGTGATGTCTGAGTTTTGAAAGCAGCCCTTCCCTTTCCAAAGGGCTTGGAATCTTACAGCACAGCAGAAACCAGCAGGCACCACCCTTTCCTGTGCCCCCGTGTACAGACATCAATAGGAAGTTGTGCTGTGATAAGTATCTTTTCTCCTTGAAATTGGTGTTCAAAGCACTTTAAAGATCTGTCAAGGCTGTGTAAGACAGCAGCACGTCTGTCTTCTGCTGATCACTGAAATTTCCTTTGAACAAAATGCCAAGGCTTAGTTTTCTGACAGTAACTCTAACATTTATTTGTTATTTGTTTATTGCATTCTGATTTCTTTGAGGGTTTTGCCATTGTCAGAAATAGAACAAATCTCTGGGCTGGCCCTGAGCTCCTGCTAGCCAGAGAGTACAAGCTCATGCTGTACCTGGCCAGCTTGTTGATGGGATGCTATTCATCTTCTTCAGTTTAGCTTCTTTATTTTCTGGCATGAAATTCCTCTGTGTGGAAGTTTTCTTTGTCTGCTTGCCAAATCTGTGGCTAGTTACAATCACGCATTTACTGACAAATTAATATTTTCTCTTGGTGTCGACCTTATGTTTATTTTGTTCATATATGCAAAAATTTATTTCCAGTATATGTGTATTTCTAATCTATTTATCTGTGGTATACAGCCACTCTCTCAAAAAGATATGGAAAGAATGGAAAGCTAAAATGAACTAAATTCTATAATACAAGTATATTTTAATATGCATAATGAACAGTAGAGTTAATCCTTCATAAGTCTTTTCTATTTAATAAAAACTATAACCCTCTCTCTCTCATTCCCCCCTTTCTGCCTGATATTTATTAGTCTTTTTTCAAAGAGTTCAAATCTCTTATAAATGCAAAGAAAAGAGTATTAAAGCAAAGAAAAGAACATTAGAGCAAGGTAGTCTTGGATAGTTCTTTATAATTATTTTTCTTCCTAATTTTCTTATTTTTCTTATTTTCTAACTTCCAGCAGTTTCTTTTGCAGGCCCTGAGTGGGAAGCTACATTAAGGATACTTTTGCGTTCCCTGCTTCAGTCCCACCCTGGTACCGGCAGTGGAGTCCTAGCCCTATCCTAGGATGCCGTTCGCCCTCGGGAAGGCACCCTCGGAGTGCTGACTATGAGCACAGCTGGCCCGCGTTCGGTCCGGGGAGATGTTGCCCCCTGGAGCGTGGTGAAACAGCAAAGAACTACCAGAGAAGGAGGTCTCTTGGTATGTGATTTCGGTAGGTTTATTGCCTCCAAAGGGAGCACATGGACCAAGAGCCAAGAGCAGCTTATTACATCGGTATTTAAGGGAGAAACAACACCCAATAGGATGAGGGCAGGGGGGCAATACAGGGGAGGGGCTGGGGTACATGATCAAATGGGGTTTAGGGAGGGGAGGGGAACAGAGAGAACAACGAATGAACTATGGAGTGACAGGGAATTTCCCAGGACGGGAATAAATAACAGACAAGTCCAGTAACCAATAGCAGGAGCTTGGGTCCGTGGATTGGTGGTCCAACTGCTGCCCCTGGGAGCTCTGGGGGGAAACCCTCTGTCCGTGGAACCTGTCCGGAAGTCCTCTGGTTCTGAACCACCGCAACAAGGATACTATAATTTCATTTCCTTCAATATATAATTGCTTGCTACACTGTGAAATAAGTCCTTGTTTTCCTTGAAGCCTCTATGTTTAACTTGTCTTTATTATGCTGCTTCAGTAATAAAAATGAAATAAATAATATGGAAAAGAGATGCTGAATTTCAGTAGGTGGATCTGTTATATTGTTTCTGAAGGATCCAGGAGAGTATGTGATTCCAGACATGCATAGCATGTTGGTCTTTAATGACTATTCAGGACAGCTCTTTATTTGTCTTTTTGGCTGAGGTGATATTTTTGTCCTCTTCCATCTTTGCTCCTGAATGTTGAGAGCTCTAAACATCCCCTTTACAGCACCTTCAAAAGGAAGGTGGGATATGGTGATGCAAAACTTCACAGTAATGTAACACATGACCACATCAGTCTCTAGGATTTCCTACTGACAAAGATGCACAAATTAGAAGTTGTCTATTACTGAAGAAAGCCATAGTACTGGAGTTCTATAAAGTATGATACTCAAACTTCCATTTTTTAATCCTTCATGCAATAGATTTTTCTGTCCAGAGAGGACACTGACATATCTGCTTTTAAGACTCTAAGTAGGCAGAGTGACACCTAAGTGCCACAGAAGAATCTGGTAAAGCCTGTTTTGTGTGAAACTTTAAAAGCCAATCCTGTCTGATGATTTAGCCTGTTTATTCTGTAGGGGAACTCATTCTACACTGGCTGCAGCAGGCTTCTGTAAGTACCAGTAAAGTAAAAGAGAGATTGTGTCACTCCGTGTATATTATTTTAATTTATAATTTCTTGTTGATTTTACTTGAGGGATACATAAATCCATGATGGGCTGATGGTTCCCAGGGTGTGGATGGAGCACAGCACTGGGACAGAGCTTCTCCTTCAGAAGGCAGCCTTGGAAGAGGTCTGCTCTGTCTAGGCCCAGCATTGACTCTCCCTTGCCACCTTAACAACTCCAAAAAGAGGAATCAGTATCAGTAGTGGATTAAACAACTGTGTTATGGGAAAGTAAGGAGAACTGACATTACCACAGTCATTTCCAAATTTAGATGCAATGATTTAGAACTGATATGAGATGTTAAGACACAGCACAACATTTTATGAAGATAATTTGCATGAAAAAAATGATGTATTTAATAAGTTGAGAACTTGCTCTTCCTGCTACCTCTGTGTTGAAGGTTGGATCTGGTTCTTTTCCTCAGGAATTTTTCTCCCATGGGTTGCTAGGACACAAATGACTAGGTACTTAAGAGAAACAAAGCACAAGGGTAGAGCCTTTCTCCTTGGCAGGGTGGGGCAAAATTGCCCCTCATGGAAGCAGAGCCTGGTAACGCGAGATTTGGAGAGACTGAAAAGCAAGGGCAGGGGGGAGGTCACGCTCTCTTGCTCGGGACCCTCGGAGCAGGACAGTCAGAGCTGCTGTCTGCTGAACCCACGGCCCCTGAGAAGCCAGCGCGGAGCTGCCGGTCTGTCTGCTGTGAGTCTCTGCCCTCTGCCCCATCCGGAGCCGACCTGCCTGCCACCAGCCCGCTTTTCTCCGCTACATTGTAGCGGGGTTTTTCCCTGCACGTGGAGACCCCTTACCGTCCCAGCTCCCTGTGTCCCGGGATCCTGCTGTGGCACCAACACCAGCTGCCCCTCCCGAGGGTCTGTGGAGCAAGAGCTCTCCTCCATCCCTCCGTGCTTCGGGCAGTCGCCATTCGCCGTGTGCTACCTGAGCTCACGCCGGAGCGCCCCCTGCAGGCACCGGGGAATCACCGCACCCAGAGCGCCCCTGCAGGCTGTGACTGGAACTGCACCAAAGGGAAAGGTGCCTGAAGCCGAGCAGGCTGCCACTGGGTTTCTGGTTCTGTTTGTTGGTTAACGTTATAGTTGTTGTTATTTGTTATCCTTTGTTTTAGATAGTAGTAAAGAACTGTTATTCCTATTCCCACATCTTTGCCTGAGAGCCTCTTGATTTCAAATTTTTAATAATTCGGAGGGAGAGGGGTTACAGTTTCCCATCCCAAGGGAGGCTCCTGCCTTCCTTAACAGACACCTGTCCTTCAAACCAGGACAGATTTTGGCGCCCAACGTGTGGCACGAAGGCATCGAGGGGAAGAAGGATAACAGTTCTTGAGTAATGCAGTTTTTGTGTGCTGGATATAGGAACCTCATTAGGTTGCACCATGTGGTCTAGCTTATCCCGGTTCGTATGGCAAGTGGTCACAGCTGTTTCTCTCCCATTTGCAGCCCCATATCTAAACATGGGCCCTATAACTAAGGCTACAGTGGCTGTTATACAGTTTGTGTCATGAGTCAATAAGGTGAGGAATTCATGGATTTTCAACTTCCTCTGGAAAGCAGGCATGTGGATTCACAGCTACCACACACTAATGACATGTTTTCAGGGTTACTTTAATAATGGTACCTACTGCGAGGAAGTGACACCAAAAGAAATGTTCTCACAACCCTTCACCCAGCTCTTTGGGCCTATCCTGCCAATCTTTGAGGGGTTCAAATCTTCTCTAGATGCTAATGATACCATACAGTGGCTGGTGTTGCTGATAGGCCTGCTCTATTTAGCATTCAGGGATAAAGGAGGTCTGACTTGGATAACCACTCTGACATCTACCCCAGACAATAGGGATGGGGCCCCAGAACCTGACATGGCCCCAAAGACTAGGGATGCTGCCACAGAAACTGACCTGGCCCCGGAAACTAGGGATGCTGCCACAGAACCTGACACGGCCCCAGAGACTAAGGATGTAGCCACAGAACCTGACATGGCCCCAGAAACTAGGGACACCATCCCAGAACCTGACATTGCCCCAGACACTAGGGATGTTGCTACAGAGTCTGACCCAGTCCCACAACCCACCTCAGAAACAACCCACCCGGATTGGGTGGGAGTCCTGGTGAAAGAGATACGTGAGATGGGCCAAGTGCTGAAGGAATACACTTGCCCAGCTGGTGGGAAACCCTTCCCATACCCCAAAGAGGGAGAGTCTAATGAGGCAGCAGAGGAACCCAGGGACGCTATCACCGCTCAGGCTCCAGTCAGATCAGAGGGGCAGCCACAGCCAGTAGCAGTTGCCTCTGTGGAAAAGAGGAAGACTAAGGTCAAACCAGAGCAGCCAGTGAGTAATGATGGGGAAGCAGGGCCCTCTCAACCAGTAGGGAGGCCAAGGATTGAAATCACTACTGAGTCCCTGGGGTATGACAGTCTCCGTAATCTACGAAAAGACATTGTGCGACGGGGTCGTGAGCCTTTTACAACCTAGTTACTTCGGGTCTGAGACCTTATGGGTATGGGCGTGCAGCTGGATAGTATTGAGGCAAGGCAGCTGGGACCCTTGTCCCAGGACTCAGGAGTTGATCAGGTATTTGGAAGAGATGACGGGCCCCTGTCTCTCTGGGAACGGCTTTTAATAAGTGTAAGAGAGAGGTTTGTCAACAGGGAGAGAATGCAGGAATATCATCATAGAAGACCATGGAAGACCCTTGAGGAGGGAATCCAACAGCTGAGGGAGGTGGCAATATTGGAGGTACTCTTTGGGAGGGATGGACAACATGATAACGACCCCGACAAGGTCAAGTGTACAGGGCAAATGTTGTGGAATCTGGCAAAGCTAGGGCCCTCTCAATACACCATCTTCATTGCAACAATTAATGCTGATGACAACCGAGAGACAGTGGGCTCCATAGCCACCAAACTCAGGAATTATGATAGTATGATCAGTGGCCCAATACAGGCTCAGGTCTCTGCTGTGGTCAAAGACCTCAGAGAGGAGATGATGAAAAAGGTGAGGGAGGAGATGAGGTTGATGAGTGCAGCACCAGTGCAAGTCACAAGCCCCAAAGTCAGAGCCCAGCGCCCCCCAGCCAGGGAGAGAGGGTACACCCCACGATCTGAGCTGTGGTTCTTCCTGTGTGATCACGGAGAAGACATGAGGAAGTGGGATAGAAAACCCACTGCTACCCTGGCAGCATGGGTACAGCAACTCAAGGAGGGAAATACTAACCGAGGCGGGGGGTCTACTAAAGTGAAGGTAGCCTCAGCCTCCCGTGACCGAGATGCCAGATATTACAGAAGGGAGGATGATCTCTTAGATCCCCTCGAGGGGACCTCTACCATGTACGCCCAAGAAAGAAATGACAACCAGAGCTAGAGGGGCCCTGCCTCTAGCCAGGAAGAGGCACGGGAAAACCGGGTCTTTTGGACAGTGTGGATCCGATGGCCTGGCACATCAGAACCACAAAAATATGAGGCGTTAGTTGATACTGGTGCGCAGTGTACCTTAATACCATCGAGACATGTGGGGGCAGAACCTGTTTCTATTGCCGGGGTGACAGGGGGATCACAGCAATTAACTTTGTTGGAAGCCGAGGTGAGCCTGACCGGGAAAGAGTGGCAGAAACACCCCATTGTGACTGGTCCAGAGGCCCCATGCATTCTGGGCATAGACTTCCTCCGGAATGGCTACTACAAAGACCCAAAGGGACTCAGGTGGGCTTTCGGAATAGCGGCTGTGGAAGCAGAGGGCATCAGGCAACTGAACACCTTGCCTGGACTATCGGAAAATCCAAATGCAGTGGGACTCCTGAGAGTAAAAGAGCAACAAGTGCCAATTGCCACCTCGACAGTGCACCGCTGGCAGTACCGGACGAATCGAGACGCCGTGATCCCCATCCACAAGATGATCCATGACCTGGAAAGCCAAGGAGTGGTCAGTAAAGCCCACTCACCCTTCAACAGCCCCATCTGGCCTGTGCACAAGTCTGACGGGGAATGGAGATTGACTGTGGACTATCGTGGCTTGAATGAAGTGACTCCACCATTGAGTGCTGCCGTGCCAGACATGCTGGAGCTCCAGTACGAGCTGGAGTCCAAGACAGCAAAATGGTATGCCACCATTGACATTGCCAATGCGTTTTTCTCCATCCCTCTGGCAGCGGAGTGCAGGCCCCAGTTTGCCTTCACCTGGAGGGGTGTGCAATATACTTGGAATCGGTTACCCCAGGGATGGAGGCACAGCCCCACGATCTGCCATGGACTGATCCAGGCTGCACGGGAAAAGGGTGAGGCTCCAGAGCATCTCCAATACATCGATGACATCATTGTGTGGGGGAACACGGCAGCAGAGGTATTTGAGAAAGGAGAGAAGATCATCATGATCCTCCTGGAAGCCAGTTTTGCCATCAAGAAAAGCAAAGTCAAGGGACCTGCTCGAGAGATCCAGTTCTTGGGGGTAAAATGGCAAGATGGACGGTGCCAGATTCCCACGGAGGTCATCAATAAGATCACTGCGATGTCTCCTCCAACTAACAAAAAGGAAACTCAAGCTTTCCTAGGGGCCATAGGTTTTTGGAGGATGCACATTCCAGAGTACAGCCAGATTGTGAGCCCTCTCTACCTGGTCACCCGCAAGAAGAACGATTTTCACTGGGGCCCTGAACAGCAACAAGCGATTGCCCAGATCAAGCAGGAGATCGCCCATGCGGTAGCGCTTGGCCCAGTAAGGACGGGACCAGAGGTGAGGAATGTGCTTTACTCTGCAGCAGGGAACAAGGGCTTGTCCTGGAGCCTTTAGCAGAAGGTGCCTGGAGAGACTCGAGGCCGACCGCTGGGATTCTGGAGCCGGAGTTACAGAGGGTCCGAAGCCAACTACACCCCCACAGAGAAGGAAATCTTGGCCGCCTATGAAAGAGTTCAAGCCACCTCAGAGGTAATTGGCACTGAAGCACAACTCCTCCTGGCACCTCGACTACCAGTGCTGGGGTGGATGTTCAAAGGAAAGGCTCCCTCTACCCACCATGCCACCGATGCCACATGGAGTAAGTGGATCGCACTTATCACACAGCGCGCCCGCATTGGAAATCCGAACCGCCCTGGGATCCTAGAAATAATTACAAACTGGCCAGAAGGTGAGAGTTTTGGTCTCACTGATGAAGAGGAGCAAGAACAAGTGACCCAGGCTGAGGAGGCTCCACCATATAATCAACTGCTAGATGAAGAAAAGTGCTACGCCCTTTTCACTGATGGTTCCTGTCGCATCATAGAGATGAACCGGAAGTGGAAAGCAGCTGTGTGGAGCCCCACACGACAAGTTACAGAAGCCACTGAAGGAGAAGGTGGGTCGAGCCAATTTGCTGAACTCAAAGCCATTCAGCTGGCCCTGAACATTGCTGAGAGAGAGAAGTGGCCAAAGCTCTATCTCTACACCGATTCGTGGATGGTAGCCAATGCTCTATGGGGTTGGCTGGAAAGGTGGAAAAGGCCAACTGGCAGCGTAGAGGAAAGCCAATCTGGGCAGCTGATGAATGGAAAGACATTGCCACTCGGGTAGAGAAGCTACCCGTAAAGGTCCGCCATGTAGACGCCCATGTCCCTAAGAGCCGAGCTAACGAAGAACACCAGAACAACAAGCAGGTAGATCACGCCGCAAAGATTGAGGTGGCACAGATAGATTTAGACTAGCAACACAAAGGGGAGCTGTTCCTAGCCCGATGGGCCCATGATGCCTCAGGCCACCAGGGCAGAGATGCCACCTATAAGTGGGCACGAGACCGAGGGGTGGACCTAACCATGGACAGTATCTCCCAGGTGATCCATGATTGTGAGACGTGCGCCGCGATCAAACAGGCCAAGCAGGTGAAGCCTCTATGGTATGGTGGATGGTGGTCCAAATATAAGTATGGAGAGGCTTGGCAGATTGATTATATCACACTGCCCCAGACACGGCAAGGCAAGCACTACATTCTCATAATGGTAGAAGCCACTACAGGATAGCTGGAGACCTACCCTGTGCCTCATGCCACTGCCCGGAACACCATCCTGGGCCTTGAAAAACAGGTTCTTTGGAGACATGGTACCCCCGAGAGAATTGAATCCGACAATGGGACTCATTTCAAAAATAGCCTTATAAACACCTGGTCTAGGGAACATGGCATCGAGTGGGTGTACCATATCCCTTATGCACCAGCAGCTGGGAAAGTTGAATGGTACAATGGCCTGCTTAAAACCACCTTGAAAGCACTGGGTGGGGGGACGTTTAAGAACTGGGAGACTAATTTGGCAAAGGCCACATGGTTAGTGAACACCCGAGGCTCCTCCAACTGAACAGGGCCTGCCCACTCTGACCCCTTGCGAACAACAGATGGAGATAAGGTTCCAGTAGTACACATGAGAAGTATGCTGGGAAAGACTGTTTAGGTAAACTCTGCCTCAAGTAAAGACAATCCCATCCATGGGGTTGTCTTCGCTCAGGGAACAGGCTGCACCTGGTGGATGATGCAAAGGGACGGAGAGACCTGATGCATACCTCAAGGAGATCTTGTTTTAGAGTGAACTACCTATGACACCGTGCTTGTATCTGAATCTGCATGTATGTATATATTTCAAAGGTTTAAATTTGATGTAAGGTGTTTGCATGGGAAAAAATTTGGGGTGGAGAATGTTGGAGTTTCGATTTAGTTTTTTTTTCCTCAGGAATTTTTCTCCCATGGGTTGCTAAGACACTAATGACTGAGCTAGTGGCTGAGTACTTAAGAGAACAAAGCACCAAGGCTAGGGCTTTTCTCCTTGGCAGGGTGGGGCAGAATCGCTCTCATGGAAGCAGGGCCTGACAACGCGAGATTTTGGAGACTGAAAAAAAGCAAGGGCAGGGGGGAGGTCGCTCTCTTGCTCAGGACCCCTCAGAGCCGGACGGTTGGAGCTGCTGTCTGCTGAACCCACGGCCCCTGAGAAGCCAGCACGGAGATGCCGGTCTGCCTGCTGTGAGTTTTTGTCTCTACCCCCATGGGGAGCTGCCTGCCACCAGCCTGTCTCTCCCCCGCTCCTCCACGCCGCTCCGAGTTTTTTCGCTACATTGTAGCTGAGCTCCCCCTTCATGCCGGGACCTCTTGCCGTCCCAGCTCACTGTGTCTGGGGATCCTGCTGTGGCACAGACACCAGCCACCCCCAAGGGTCTGTGAAACAAAGGCTCTCCTCCATCCCTCTCTGCCTCGGGCAGCCGCCATTGCCGTGTGCTACCTGAGCTCACGCCGGAGCGCCCCCTGCAGCTGCCGGGGAATCATCACACCCAGAGCGCCCCCTGCAGCCACAAGGGAATTATCACACCCGGAGTGCCCCCTGCAGGCTGTGACTGGAACTGCACCAAAGGGAAAAGTGCCTGAAGCCGAGCAGGCTGCCACTGGCTTTTCTGGTTCTGTTTTGTTGGTTAACGCCATAGTTGTTGCTCTTTGTTGGCTTTGTTTTAGATATTAGTAAAGAATTGTTATTCCTATTCCCATATCTTTGCCTGAGAGCCTCTTGATTTCAAATTTATAATAATTCGGAGGGAGAGGGGTTACAGTTTCCCACCCCAAGGGAGGCTCCTGCCTTCCTTAACAGACACCTGTCCTTCAAACCAGGACAGTGAGTCAGAGCGGGACAGTCTGCAGGGAATGGCCCAGGTTTGGCTCAGAGCAGCCTGTCCTGACTTGTCACTGTCCTTTATCCATGAACAGGTGCCCATGGCCAGAGACAGCAAATGTCCAACAGCAGCTCCATCAGCCACTTCCTCCTGCTGCCATTGGCAGACACGCGGCAGCTGCAGCTCCTGCACTTCTGCCTCTTCCTGGCCATCTCCCTGGCTGCCCTCCTGGGCAACGGCCTCATCATCAGCGCCGTAGCCTGCGGCCACCACCTGCACACCCCCATGTTCTTCTTCCTGCTCAACCTGGCCCTCAGCGACCTGGGCTCCATCTGCACCACTGTCCCCAAAGCCATGCACAATTCCCTCTGGGACAACAGGACCATCTCATACTCAGGATGTGCTGCACAGTTGTTTTTCTTTCTGTTCTTCATTTCATCAGAGTTTTCCCTCCTGACCATCATGTGCTACGACCGCTACGTGTCCATCTGCAAACCCCTGCACTACGGGACCCTCCTGGGCAGCAGAGCTTGTGCCCACATGGCAGCAGCTGCCTGGGCCATTGGCTTTCTCTATTCACTGGTACACACAGCCAATACATTTTCCCTGCCCCTGTGCCAGGGCAATGCCCTGGGCCAGTTCTTCTGTGAAGTCCCACACATCCTCAAGCTCTCCTGCTCTAAAACCTACCTCAGGGAACTTGGGCTTATTGCAGTTAGTTCCTGTTTAGCATTTGGATGTTTCCTTTTCATTGTTTTCTCCTATGTCAAGATCTTCAGGGCTGTGCTGAGGATCCCCTCTGAGCAGGGACGGCACAAAGCCTTTTCCACGTGCCTCCCTCATCTGGCCGTGGTCTCCCTGTTCCTGAGCACTGGGTTTTTTGCCAACCTGAAGCCTCCCTCCATCTCTTCCCCATCCGTGGATCTGGCACTGTCAGTTCTGTACTCGATGGTGCCTCCAGCACTGAACCCCCTCATCTACAGCCTGAGGAACCAGGAGCTCAAGGCTCAAGTGTGGAGACTGGTGATTGGACGATCTCAGAAATATTAAACTGGTTGCCAATTTCTGAAAATCATTTGTAATTAAAGTCATCTTTGATAGTTCTTATTGGGCTGGGTTGGTTGTTTGTTCTACTCTTTCTTTAAGTTTTTTATATATTGTCCACAAAGAAACGCCACTATTTTGCCATTTCTTATTTTGTTTCTCTTCATCTTTGCTGTGGCCCCAGACTCTGCCAATGAGGAACTCGTCTCTCTGGGACGTTAAACGTATTAAAGGATCTCCCAGCAAAGTTTTCACTGCAGATCCCCCTTCTGTTCCCCTCTCAGGAGCTGCAGCAGCAATGTCTGTGTGCAGAGCTGGGGGCAGATCAGGGCTGGCACAGCAGCTCTGCCCAGGAGCAGCAGCACTTGGTGTTACCAGTGCTGCTCCCGTGCCACTGGCCCTCGTGCTGCCCTCCTGGCCCTGCTGTTGCTGTAGGGCCTGAGTGCTCTGGGGCTCACTCACAGCCCTGGGGGTGGCAGTGCCGGGGCTGCAGCAGGGACAGGCCATGGGCACTGCTGGGGCAGCGCTGACGCCTCAGGCCAGGGCCTGGGGGCTCCAGGCTCCTTGCCCAGGCTCTCTCAAGAACACAGCCAGGCCAATGCTCAGCACAGAAAAGCCCCGTCAGCAGCCCCAGGCTGGCTGTGAGCAGGCTGGGGACAAACAGCATGGCTGGGGCTCTGCAAGGTCCCTGGGGGAGATGGGAAGGAGCAGCAGAGCAGGGGCTGATCCATTCCCACTGCGCTGGACAGCCCAGGGCAGCGTCCCAGAGCGTCCTCATGCACCTGCCAACAACATCCCCCCTCTGCAGCCCTGGCCTCTCCCCAGCTCACAGAGCTGCTGCATCCTTGCAGGCACACACACGGCAGCACTGGCTCACCAGCCCCTGTTTGCATTGCACAGAGCAGGCATGAGCACCCCATGGTGTTGGTGTGGGGACATGAACCTGAGGGAGCACAAATGCCATCAGCCCCTGGGGGCCACCAAGGGCTGGGCGACGGCAGGGAAACCACTCAGGTTTGTTGTGGCCTCTGAAGTCAGCCAGAGAGTTTGTTCCCATCAGCTGTGAGTTTCCTGTCCCACTGCAGACGTTGTTGCTCAGAGCCAGGGCTGCCTGGCAGCCACCCCCAAACAGCCCTGAGCATTTCCTTGGCTTCACCTTTGCTTTCTTTCCTCTTTCCTGCTCCACATTTCTTCCTCTTGCCCATCCCTGTCCCCTGGCCTGCAAACAGCCCATCCCTGTTTGCCCTTTCCTCTCTGGCCCCACTCCCCATTTCAGTTCCTGACTTGGCACCATGGGAACATCCCTTGGGGAGCAGGATCATCCTACAAGTGCTTCAGGAATTGTCTGCAGGCTCCTGCAGTGCCTCCTGCTGTTCCCTGGCCAGAGGCACCACAGGGGTCACATCTGGGCTGGTGTGTCTGGGTGTGGGGCTCCCTGTTCTGGGGCAGTGAGGAGGAGCTGGAGAGGCTCTGCAGGACTGACAGGATGGGCTTTGGGGCCTGTGTGGAGAAGCTGAGGCACCTGGGCTGCTGGAGCTTCTGAGGAGGAGGCCCAGGGCTCATCCTGCAACTGTTTCAAGGGTGCTCTCAGAGAATCACAGAATCAGCCAGGCTGGAAAAGACCTTGGAGATCATCGAGTCCAACCTGTGCCCTGACACCACCTTGTGTCCCCTGAGCCTCCTCTTCTGCAGGATAAACAACCCCAGCTCCCTCAGACACTCCTCACAGCACTTGTGTTCCACACCCCTCACCAGCCTTCTTGCCCTTCTCTGGACACGTTCCAGCCCCTCCATGTCCTTCCTGAATTGGGGGCCCAGAACTGGACACAGCACTCGAGGTGTTGCCTCCCCAGTGCCAAGTGCAGGGGAGGAATCCCTGCCCTGCTCCTGCTGGCCACACCATTCCTGATGCAGGCCAGCTGCCATTGGCCTTCTTGGCCACGTGGGCACACTGCTGGCTCATGTCCAGCCTGCTGTCCATCAGTGTCCCCAGGTCCCTTTCTGCCTGGCCACTGTCCAGCCACTCTGTCCCCAGCCTGTAGCACTGCAGGGGTTGTTGTGGCCAAAGTGCAGGACCTGGCACTTGGTCTTGTTTAACCCCACCTGTTGGGGAAGATGAAATAAGAAAGCCTTATAAATATGATTACCTAGCAAAAGATGCTGAGAATCTAGAAACTATAAGCGAGATTGAAATGAAGACAAGCTTTGAGATACCAAACCCCAGTTACTGAACAACTGCAAAACAATGGCATAGCAACTGCAGGTGATCCCCCTTGGATTAAACAATCCCCTCTGCTTGCAGACAGCTCCAAGGGTCAGAGCAGACCCTACCAACCTGGCAGAGGGTCCAAAAAGCAGCTTTTAGGTTTTAAAATAAAACACTGTATGGTAATGCAATAGTTCTCATAGGCTGGATGCAAATGGTATAAGATTTGTAGTTTGTTCTAGATTGGTTAATGAAAATTAGAATATTCAACACAGAAGATGATTTATTGTATTGTAAGCAACAAGCTCGTTCTCTTAGATCTTCACCCAACTCTCTTCTTTTAACTTCCTTAAATCCTCTCTCTTAACTGCTCTCTTAGACCTTTGCTCTCAACTCTCTTAGATCCTCACTCTTAGCTCTTCTCTCCTCTCTTGCCTCTCTGACCTGCTCCGGGCTGCATCTGGCAGCTCTCATCAGGTCTCTTACACTATCGTTCTTTTACAATAAACTGTGGCAGTGGTGCAGGTTACCCCAGAAGAAGAATTTCCAATGAGAAAGCCCTGGGGGGAGGAGGAGGGCTCCCCCGAGGTAGAGCAAACAATAGTTTAGCCCAGAAGAGGCTGGGCTCGAGACAGGTTAATACCCCCAGGGCTCATTGGGGAGCACCACCTGCCCATCTGAGTTAGTCACCCCCAGTTTTCTAGAGAGTTCTCAGTTACTCGGTTGTTCATTGTATCACTCCCCTGTCTGTAACCCTCGCTCATCCCCCTTCTATCCCTGGTTCGCTCCCTGTCCCCTGCTCCTCCCCAGTTCCTCCCCTCTGCTACCCGGTGATTGGTCACCGGGGGAACAATAAAAGATCGTGTCCCAGGGGAATCGAGGTCCTCCGATCCCCGGTGCCACAGAGTGCAGAACCTCGTGTCTGTGTCTCTTCATTCCTGGGTTGGAGGAACCCCCTGAGGTGTGGGAGAGTTCGCCTACCGAGCAGCTAGCAGGGAGCGAGGGCAAGAGTCGCTCGGCGACTGGGAACAAGGCTGGCCCCCGAGGACCCAAGTTGCATCCGCCTTTGCTAGTAGCCACCTCCACTCCATCAAGGAGGCAGGCGGACGGCCACAATAAACCTCATGCTCCACAACCTGACTACAGAGATCTCTCGTCTGTCCCAGCCGTCTGAAACCAACCCGCAAACTCTACACCCACTGTGTTGCATTTGGCCCCTGGGTCCAGCCTGTCCAGGTCCCTCTGCAGAGCCCTCCCACCTTCCAGCAGATCCACACTCACACCCAGCTTGGTGTCACAATGATTCCATAAGGCTCTAGAGTGTCACAGTGGTCTCCATGATTCCATGAGGCTCCATGGTGTCACAATGTCCCTTGGTTTCTCAAGGCTCTGCAGTGTCACAATGGATCCATGGTCCCATGATGTCTCGCAGTGCAGCAATGCTCTCCTTGGTTCCACAGTGTCACAGTGGCCTCTTTGTCCCATGGGGCACCACGATGTCAAAATTCTTTCCTCCATTCTAAATGTCCCCACAGTGCAACAATGTCCCCTTGGTTATACAAGGTCCTGCAGCGTCACAATGGTCTCTGTGGTTCCACAAGGCCCCAAAGAGTAACACTGGTCCCTTCCTTCCTTGGGGCCCTGCAGTGTCACAATGTCTCCATTGTCACATGAGGTCCTGTAGTGTCACAATGCTGTTCTTGGTTCCATGAGGCCCCAGAGTGCCACAATGGACTCCTTGGTTGCGCAGTGTCACGATGGACCCCTGGTTACACAAGATCCTGCAGTGTCACAGTGGCCTGTAAGTCACATGAGGTCCCACAGTATCACAGTGGCCTTTTGGTTCCATGGGGCACCACAGTGTCACAATTGTTCCCTTAGTTCCATGAGTCCCTGCACTGTAACCATGTCCCCTTGGTTCCATTGGGTCCTGGAATCTCACAAGGGTCTCCTTGGTTCCACAGTGTCAAAATGGGCCCTTGGTTCAACAGGGACCCAGAGTGTCATAATGGCCCCTTGGCTCTATGGTGCCATGCAGTGTCACCATGGCCCCTTGCTTCCCTGGGGCCCTGCAGTCTCACAATCATTACAGAATCACAGAATCAGCCAGGCTGGAAAAGACCACTGAGATCATCAAGTCCAACTTGTGACCCAACACCACCTTGTCACCCAGACCATGGCACTGAGTGCCACATCCAGTCTTGCCTTAAACACCTCCAGGAATTGTGACTCCACCACCTCCCTGGGCAGCCCATTCCAATGCCCAGTCACCCCTTCTCTGAAGAATATCACCTAATCTCCAGCCTAAACCACTCCTGGCCCAGCTTAAGGCTCTGTCCTCTTGTCCTGTCACTGTTCCCAGGGAGAAGAGCCTGAACCCCACCTGGCTTCACGCTCCTGTCAGGGAGTTGTAGGGAGTGATGAGGTCTCCCCTGAGCCTCCTCTTCTCCAGGATAAACAACCCCAGCTCCCTCAGACACTCCTCACAGCACTTGTGTTCCACACCCCTCACCAGCCTTCTTGCCCTTCTCTGGACACACTCCAGCCCCTCCATGTCCTTCCTAAATTGGGGGCCCAGAACTGGACACAGCACTCGAGCTGTGGCCTCCCCAGTGCCGAGTCCAGGGGAAGAATCCCTGCCCTGCTCCTGCTGACCACACCATTCCTTGTCTAGGCCAGCTGCCATTGGCCTTCTTGGCCACGTGGGCACACTGCTGGCTCATGTCCAGCCTGCTGTCCATCAGTGCCCCCAGGTCCCTTTCTGCCTGGCCACTGTCCAGCCACTCTGTCCCCAGCCTGTAGCACTGCAGGGGTTGTTGTGGCCAAAGTGCAGGACCTGGCACTTGGTCTTGTTAAACCTCACCTTGTTGCATTTGGGCCCTGGGTCCAGCCTGTCCAGGTCCCTCTGTAGAGCCCTCCTACCCTGCAGCACATCCACACTCACACCCAGCTTTGTGTCAGCTGCAAATTTGCTGATGCTGGACTCAATCCCCTCACCCAGACCATCAATGAAGATATTGAAATCCACGCTGGCTGGGTCTGAGCCCTCAGCCATCCTGTAGGTGCCGTGTGATGGCACTCAAGGTGATCTGTTCCACAGCCTTGCCAGGCACTGAGGTCAGGCTGGCAGGCCTGGAGTTCCCCAGATCCTGCTTCCAGCCCTTCTTGGGGATGGAGTCACATTGGCACCTCCAGGGCTCTGGGACCTCCCTGCTGAGCCAGGACTGATGAGAAATGATGGAGAGCAGCTTGGGGAGCTCATCCAGCAGCTCCCTCATGCCCCTAGGATGGGTCCCATCTGGTCCCAGAGACACCTGTGAGCATCTGAGTGGCTCAGCAGGTCCCCAGCTGCTTCCTCCTGGATTACAGGGGATCTGTTCTGCTCCCTGTCCCATCTCCCAGCTCAGGAGAACACTTGTCCTGAGGATAGACTCTCTTAATGTAGAAAGCTGAGGCAAAGAAGGGGTTAAGTAGCTGGGTCTTTTCCTCATCTTTACTTACTATATTTCCACTGCATCCAATAAAGAGTAGGGGTTCTTCTTACCCCTCCTCTTACTATAAATTTGTTTATAAAAACATTTTTATTATCCTTCCCAGAAGCAGCCAGGATAAGTTTTAATAGAGCGTTCATCGATCTAGTTTTCTTTCTACGTGACCTCACAACATCCTTAAACATTTCCCGAGTTTCCTGACCTTCACTCCAAAGGTGATGCACCCTCTTTTTTCCCTGTGTTCCAGGAAAACCTCCATGCCCAGCCAGGCCAGTCATTTCCCTCACTAGCTCATGTTTTGGCACACAGGGACAGGCTGCTCCTGCACCTTCAAGATTTCTTTCTTGAAGTGAGTCCATACTTCCTGGACCCCTTTCTTTTTAAGGGCTTTTTCCCATGTACTCCCCAAATCTGCATCCTGAATAGGCCAAAGTCTGCCCTCCGTACTTCCAGTGCAGAAGTTCTGTTGATGCCCATCCTTCTTTCACAGAATATTGAAAACTTGATCATTTCAGAGTCACTGTACCCCAGGCAGCCTCCGACCACCACATCTCCCACCAGCCCTTCTCTGTTTGGGAACAGCAGGAGACAGAGCTTTCCTTGGCTGTGGGAGTGTCACCAAAAATTCAGTAAAATAAAAACTCCTTAACACCAATGCAGCATTAAGAAGCAGCATTCTTTATTTGGCCAGATGCACAGGGGATGGCTCCTCCCAAAGCTGTGCATGCTGAGAACAGGAGAGTTTCTGTTTATATTCTGTATTTTGCACACATATTCATTGATTGTCCTGCACTAAACATACATATGAGAATCATTTCCCCACAATCATTAACATATTTCTCCTCCCCTTTACACACGCGTTCTTCTGCCCTGGGGGTCTCTCTGGTGGTCGTGGACCCCAATGTTCCAGTGGGCCTGGCTGAGGTGGCAGGACACTGAGGCTGCTGAACTTCCAGTTCCCTTTCTCACACAATGGGCATTGTGTGCTTTCCATGGGCCAGCGGTTTTGGAGAACAAGCATTGTGTGAGCTCAGCAGATGTAGGCAATTCATCATTTGGCAACATAAGGTCACAGAGTGGGGTGTGACATCCCAGAGTGGGTGATGTGAGGTCATTGAGCAGCTGTGATATCATAGGCTGTATCTGTGACATCACAGGGCAGAGGTCTGACATCACAGGGTGGTTGTGTGATACCACAGAGTGGGTTGGGATATCAGAGACCATCTGTGTGACATCAGAGAATGGGTTGAAATCACAGAGCAGGCTGTGACATCACAGTGGAGCTGTGTGACATCCCAGCAGGGCTGTGTGAGGTCACTGGGTTGGTCACTCTGCCCCAGCTCCCCCTCACAGTTTCCCCAGAGAAGTCCAATGCTGTCCATGCCCAGCGGGGTCCCCTGTCCCCCGGGATCCCCCCGGCCCACCTGGAGCCACAGCCTCCACCAAAGGATGTTCCACAAGATCCACCCCAGAGCCTGACACAGGGACAAGGGGCCAGGGCTGTGTGACCAGGACATCAAGGATGTGGATTATCCAGGTCACTGGGGCCTGGTTTGGGCTCCCCAGGGCAGGAAAGATGTCTGGCAGCTGGAGCAGGGTTAGGGAAGGGCCTCCAAGGTGGGGCTGGAGCCCTTTGGCTGTGAGGAGAGGCTGAGGGAGCTGGGCTTGTCCAGCCCAGAGCAGGGAAGGCTGAGGGGCTGATATCAATCTATATATAAACAGGAAAACAAAACTAAAAAACATCCCTGCATTTTTTTTTGCAATTTAGTATATTCACTTTGAATACACTTCTGAAATCTGTCTAATTAGCCCCAAAAGATTTGAAGACTTAAAATTAAATTATTCCCAAAGGCTTGTCTTATTGGAGTGATTTCTAATATTAATGAGCCTTTGACACTGAGTTCCTGAACTGAAGAGCTGAAGACTGAACAAGCCTCTGGAGAAGTCAAATTCATCAGGAACCTCCAGGTTGCTGAGGATCCATCCTCAGCAGAGCAGGAATGAACAGATTCCAGGGGTTTCCAGGCTGCTAAAGAGCTCTGAGCTCACGTGCAGTCACAGGGGCTCCACGGTGACATCTCAGTTGTCTCCAGCCTGCTCAGAAGCAGAGAGGTCACAGACACACCCAGGGGCTCCACGGTGACACCCCAAGGCTCTCTGGGCTGCTGAAGAGCTGTGAGGTCACAGACAGTCACAGGGCTCCATGTGACATCCCAGGGGTTCTTCACCTTCCTAAGGGCCGTGAGGTCACAGACAGTCCCAGGGTCCCACAGTGACAACAGAGGGGTCTCTGCACTGCCAAGGAGCCAACTTGTCACAGGCAGTGACAGGAAGGAGGGCAGTGGTGACATCCCTGTGCTCCTAAGGAACAGTGAGGTCACAGACACTCCCAGGGGCTCCATGGGGACATCCCAGGAGTCCCCCGGCTGCCAAAGAGCTGGGATGTCACAGACACTCACAGGGCTCCATGGGGACATCCCAGGAGTCCCCAGGCTGCCAAAGAGCTGGGATGTCACAGACACTCACAGGGGTTCCTCTCATGGGCACAGTGGGAGCTTCAGGCAAAGTTTATCACAGAAGCTCCTGTTGGGTCACGAGGGGCAGAAAGGATCCCCAACACCCCAATTACACCCCCAAGCTCCCCCAAACCAGCACCCCCAGGCTTTCTAAACTCCTGTGAGAGGAGCCTGGGAGCAGCTGGATCCAATCCCAGACCCAGACTTTGTCAAGGGTTTCTGTGTAAAGGATTAGAGCAGTGGAATTGAACCTTTGTACAACTTTGTCCCACAACATGAAGGATGGCAAAACAGAAGTATTTCTATAAATATAGATATGACAGATTATGATCATGATTAGACAAAGATCATCATCAGAATTATTTACTGCACAGTATAGGGGCTGTAATATCTATTTTTATATAGTGCTCGAAGAAGTAATTTTGAAGCAATTGTATTAAAGCAAAACCAGTTATTAAGTAGAGATGGGTGTCACTCCCCCAGACCAACGACCATGGGCAAATGTCTTTGGCTCAGCCTTGAGCAGTGACCTTGAGGGGTGTCTCCACTCCAGGGAGGAATCTCCACACACCCCCCAGAAGAAGGGAAATGTCAGGAGATGCTGCCATTAAAATTTGGGATGGGGCTTTTACAGCCTGAAGTGCTGCCCTGTCAGTCAGATGTGCCCAGGCTGTGCCAGCTCAGCAGCTCTGCAGAAGTTCTCAGTGGTGTCCCTTGGTTGTTCCTTTCTCCAGGGATTCTACCAGCTCTGCCACAGCTTCAGCTCCCTCTCAGGATGTTGAACTTTGGGATGGAGGAGTCAGGCTGGTTTCAGCATTATTCACCCCAAAAGCAGCAATGACCTCACCTCATCATTTCCCACTGGGGCTTTGCAAACAGGGCCTTGTTGGAGTTGTTTGAGCCCATTGCAGGCAGAGCCTCCTGCTCCAGCAGGAGCTGCCTTTCCTGTGCCAGGACCAGGGCAGATCCCACTGCAGGAAAAGCCCCAGGCCAGCCCCAGCACAGGGAAGGCCTCAGGCACAAGTGCAGAGTGCCATGGTGGGAGCTGTGCCAGGGAGAGCTGAGACACCAAAGGCACCTTGGCAGCAGCAGCTGCTCCCAGGCCATGGCCAGAAGCCTCCCTTGGCAACCCGGCCTGGTGGCCACCCCTGCAGAGCTGCTGGCCCAGGGGGGGATTTCTGGCTGGGCTCTGCTCCAGCCCACAGAGTGACCTCAGCACTGACTCTGGCACAGCCGCTGTGCCTGGGCCCTGCAAAGCCTAAAGGTCACCTGTGCCACCCTGGTCCCCATCCCTGGGTCTGGCACTGTCAGTTCTGTACTCGGTGCTGCCTCCAGCCCTGAACCCCTCATCTACAGCCTGAGGAACCAGGAGCTCAAGGGTGCCCTGAGGAAAATGACCACTCTGTGCTTTTCAGAAACAATAAAGAGCCTGTTTGCTTCTGCATAGCATTCAGAATGTAACTCATTCCAGGCCCAGACTGCTTTGTGCCATGTGTGCTTTCTCTTGTTATATTTGGTGTATTCTATTTTTCCTTTTTTTTTTAAATAAAATTTTCCATACAGGAATGCCATTAGTCACAGTGGTACTACATCAGTATCTACCATGCTTGTGTTTGGCAGAGATATTGAGGAGCCATGATCACTGTGCATTGTGGAAAAATCACATGTCCTGCTCTGCTCTGAGTGTCCAAGGGACTTCCTGGGCCCTTCTCTGTCTCTGCAGGGACAGCGCTGCAGCAATGGCTGCTCAGGCCAGCACAGACGTGTTCCCCTGGCCAAGGCTCCGTGGGCAGCTGGCATGTGGCAGGAGCAGAGCAGGAGCCCGTGGCTGTGCACAGGAGCCCTGGCAAGAGGCTGCCCTGGCCCTGGGCCAGCAGGAGCTGCCTGAGGAGCCGCGGGGCCAACTCTCTGCTGCTGTGCTGGGCAGCGGGGCTGGCCCTGGGGCTGCACGAGCTGCCCGAGCTGAGCATCTCCTGAGCATTGCAGACACACAGTGGCTGTCCCTGAGCTCCAGTGCCTCCAGTTCCTGCTGCAGGCCCACACAGCACGGGGCTGCTCTGCGCGGCTGCACATGGGACATGGATTTCAGTGCTGGGAGAGGCACAGAAGGAGCAGATCCAAGCAAGGCTCTGCCTGGGACAGGTTGGGGGCCACAGGAGCTTGAGCAGGGTGTGGGAAGAAGGCAGGAGTTGGGAATCCCACAGGAATTGGCCACTCCTCAGCCAAACACAGCTTTTTGTTTGAAGCAACAGCGAGGGAGGACAGAGGGACATCAGGAAAGCTTTGGGAGCTCCCAGGGTCAGAGGGAGGTGGGGAAATGGGGCACTGGGGAAAGTCTGCAAGGGAAGCAGCACAGGCCCAGGCCAGGCTGGGAGAGCTGCACTGGGGGTGAGCAAAGGCGTTGGGGGGTCTGGGAGCACCCCCTGCCAACAGCAATGAGATTTGTGTCCCCTGGCTGTGGCTGCTGTCCCTGGCACTGAGGCCCATGAGGAGACACCAGTTCCTGGCAGCCCCAGGGCTTGTGGCCTCCTCCCGCAGCCCCCAGAGCTTTGCAGGGCTCCTGCTGCTCTCCTGCCCTCACCATCCCACAGCCCACATCCCCCTGCTCCGGGACAGCCACCAGCATCCTGGGAGGCCCCCGATGCCCATTCCCAGGGGATGGGCTCAGGGCTTGGCTGTGCTGCTTGGCCAAGCCCAGGCAGGGCTTTCACAGCCCCATTCCAGAGTCCATTTCCCAGCTGGAGCCCGTGCTGCCTCTGAATTCCTGCTTGCCCAGCCCCAGGGACGCTCTCCTTGTCTGCTCATTGCCCCCACGGTCTCTGGGCAGGGATGGCCTCAGTGGGGGCTGCTGACATCCTCAGACACTTGGAGGTTGCTGCTGAATTTTCCCTCTCCAGAGGCTTGTTCAGCCTCCAGCTCTTCAGTTCAGGAATTCAGTGCCTGAGGGCTCATTAACATTTCACAACACCCTAACAAGCCAAGCCTCTGGGAATCATTGAGGTCTTCAATTCTTTTGGGGTTAATTAGAGAGATTCCAGAAGTGTGTTCAAAGTGAATATATTACAGTGAAAAAAGAGTGATGGAAGATGTTTTTCCCTGGTATTCTTTTCCTGTTTATAGGCTGATATCAGCAATCCCCAATTGATATTGATCCTGAATCCCTCCTAATGCAGTCTGAACTGATATGAAAATCAAGACCCTTCATGGCTGACAATCAATGAGATTTTGTGCCTACCCCCTCCCCACCATTTCCCTCATCCAGCCCCTGGCACTCAGAGCAGCCTTGTGCAAATCTGAGCTTCCTCCACTCCAGGCTGTGCCTGCAGCTTTCAGCTCCTTGGCACCAACTCCCACCTGCTTTCCTTGCAGAAGGAGCTGCCCGAGACACACAGGGCTGTTCATTTCTTGTCAGCAAACAAAACCAAGGCAAGGCACAGCTCCATAAAAAGCACAAGTCCAGCCCAAGGAGTGCTGGGGAATGGAGTCACATCCAGGGCTGTCCCCAGGGCTCAGGATTAGGGGCAGCTCAGTTCAATCTCTTTATTGCTGATGTGGACGAGGGCATGGAGGGCACCCTCAGTCAGTTGCCAGGTGAGCCCAAGCTGGGTGGGAGTGTGGCTGTGCTGGAGGGCAGGAAGCTCTGCAGAAGGATCTGCACAGGCTGCAGCCATGGGCCCAGGACAATTGGATGAGCTTCACCAAGGCCAAGGGCCGGCTCCTGCCCTGGGCTCACAACCACCCCAAATCCCTGGCCGTGCCCTGCCCCTGATCCCCACAGCCTGTCCTGTTCCCTTCATCCCTGCATTGCCAGGGACTTTCTGGGACAAGGGAGCTCTGCTCTGGGTATGGAGAGAGGTGCAAGTGCTACCACTGGAGTGGGAACCACACCTCATCAGGTTTGTGTCCTTTGGGGGTCAGGAACTGGTGGGATTCAGAGGCACAGAAATGTTTCTCTTCATGGCCAACATAAAAAAATGTAAACATGTTAAATTTTAATATATATCGAAACTCTTCCCTCTGCAATGTGAGACATCCCAGTAGCATCTGACATATCTACCATCCAAAAGAGATTTTTATAAAAAAACAATTTTGGACAAAGATGATTCTGCTTTTGGTAGTTTGAAAGCAAATCAGAGAGAGGCTCAAAGTCTGAACTACAATTTAATAGAAAAAATTTAATAATACAAAAAACACTGACAGAGTCAGAATACAACCTGACACCCTGTCGGTCAGGGTGTTGGTAGTAGTCCACTTAGAAGGTGGTTGCAGTCCTCTGGGAGTGATAGATGCGCTTCTGTTGAAGCAATGATCCTGAGAAAGGTGTAATTCTCCTCTGAAGGTCCAGTGGAGGTGTAGAAGGGTCTGGTCTTCCTCTGGGAATCCAGTGGAAAAGCTGACTTGGAGTGCTTCAAATCTCAGTTTATATGCAGATCGGGATACATTGGTTCCTCCCCCTGGGCGGGGCATCTCACAATGGGATGATGAGTCACTATCTGCAATGTTTGGGGTGAGTGAAGTGCCCATCCGGCCCCAACGACTGGCCCATTAGCAAACCATTCTGCAGCCATCAGGAACACTGCCCCACCCGGCCCCAACATCCCATGAAGATGGTGATAGAATACATACCATTGTAACCTAAGACACCCAGGAAACCTTTGTTAAATTTTCTCTCCTCTGTCCAGCTGCAGAGGGCAGTGAGTGAGTGAGTGGCTCTCGTGGGTGCCTGGCATCTGCCCTGGGCCAGCCCATGACACCTTGGTACCACAGGGTCACAATGGACCCTTGGTTCTATGGGGTCTCATTGGTTCCCTGAGGCCCTGCAGGGCCCCTTGATTCAAAAGGGCCTGGGAGTTTCCCAGTGGTCTCCAGGATTCCATGAGGCCCTGAAATGTCAGAATGCACCTTTGGTTCCATGGGGGCCCTCAGTGTAACAATGGGCTCTTTTGTTTCCACGGTGTCACAATGGCCCCTCAGTTCCATGTGTCCCACACTGTTACATGAATCCTCAGTTCCATGGGGTCCTGTAGTGTCACAATGCTCTCCTTGGTTCCATGGTGCCACAGCTGCCACAATTCCCATGGTACCACAACTGCCCCTTGGTCCCACGAGGCCCCACAGTGTCACAATGGCCCCTTGCCTCCATGAGGCCTTGTAGTGTCACCATGGTCTCCATGATTCCACAAGGCTCTGCAGTGTCACCATGGCCCCATGCAGGTGGTTCCATGGAGCCCCAGTATGGGTACCTTGGTTCCACAAAGCCATGAAGTGCCACCATGGCCCTTTGGTGCCATCAGGCCTCAAAGTGACAAAATGCTCTCCATGGTTTCATGAGTGCCCCCTGTGTCACAACAGACTCTTGGTTCTGTGAAGTTCTTCAGTGCCACAAGGGCCCCTTGGTTCCATGAGGTTTGGCAGAGTCACAATTCACTCCTTGGTTCCATGAGGCCCTGCTGTGTCACAGTGCCCATGGTTCCATGAGTTTCCATGGTGTCACCAGGGTCTCCTTGGATCCCCAGTGTCACAATGGTCTCCTTGGTACCATCCAGCCCCAATATGTCACAGGGGCTTTTTGGCTCCATCAGGAGACAAAAGCTCTGCATAAACATTGAGCAACACCTGCTTAACACACCTGGGAACATCTGTCTGCATCAAAAGAGGGCTTAAAGCTGAGAATGGCACCAGCAGCTCCCATCTGCAACACAGACCCAGGCAAAGGACAGGGACAGAGAATTCAGCTGGAAGACTCAGAGAATTCTGCTGACAGAGATCATTTCTGCTCACACTGTCCCTTGGAGAAAGGTGACATCATTCCAGGCAGCCTGGACTGAGCATGTGCTTCCTGAGTGGGGTTTGTTGTTTAGGAAACCTGCTCAGGCTTTTCTATTCTTTCCTCCCAAACAGGAAAACTTCTCCTGGGCCTGTGTGCAGGCAGAGCCCTGAGGAGAGCAGGTGGGACATGGTGCAATGGGCTGGGAAAGGGAGCTGCAGAGCTCAGGGGACAAGGCTCTGATGCAGGGGACAGGGATGTCAGTGCCAGGTGGGCGATGTCAGACATGGTGAGGTTGGGGCTGAGGAGCAGCTTGTCCAAACAGGGTCAGCCTGCAAGGGGCTCATTCTTCTCTGTGCCCACACCTCCTAAGGACACATTCAGCATCAACATCACTTGGGGAATGCTTCTGTCACCTCTTCTCTGAACTGAGACATAAAAATATATTCCATTGATTAATTGATTCCATAAATCAATTCCATTGATTAAAAGAAAACAAGAAGTCATGAGGTACCTCTTGAAATCTCCCTCCTTAACAGAACTCCAAACTGTCTCCAATCAGCTGCACAAGCCCTGGACACTTGAAGACAACTGAAGGAAGACAAGGAGCTCCTGAGGGCTTTCTGGATTTTAATCAGCCCCACGGTGGATTTGGGGCTGAGTGCAGGAGCCTCAGGCACTGAGAGAAGGATGAAGAAGCTGCTCAAGGGGTGAGAAGCAAAACTCCAAGTGCCCTGGAGCATCAATGGGCCCCAGTGAGGGCAGGGAGTGGCAAAGGCTGCGCAGGGAGTGGTGAGAGCAGATCCTTGAGGCCAGGATTGCAGGGAGCCAAAGGCTGTGAGCAGGGAAGGGCAATGCTGAGAAAGGCCTGGCTTGGCTGGAGGAAGCAGAAAGGCCAAGGCCTGAGGCCAGGCCTGGCACAGCAGGGCCTGTCCCTCCCGGGTGCCTCGGGGCTGTTTGTGGGGCAGGGGGATGGGAGGGGCAGCAAGGACAAATGGCATCAACCTGGGTGACACTGCAGATCCTCCTGGAACCAAGGGCCAGTGGGACACAGCAGGGCCTCATGGAAACAAGAGGCCATTGTGAGCCTGCAGGGCTGCAACAGCCCAGAACACTCCAATGCTGGGGGGAACAAAAGGTTCCTTTACTGGAGTTTGGTGCACAGGAGAAACACCAACCTCATATTCTGAAGAGATCAAAATGACACAAAATTCTCTAGTGGCAAAATACAGAAAATCAATGAACTTTGGCAAACATCCAATCCAACATAAAACAATTATCAGTAGCTTAGCCCATTTAACCTGGAAACCTTTTACCCATAAAATGTTAAGTTATCTAAAAATGTTCCAGGTAAAGAGGATTAGAAGGAGAAGAAAGAGAGAGTAACAGAAAGGCAGAAGAGCTATAGAAAGACACAAATACAGCTGACAAATGCTCGGTTTCCAGCGTGGGTGAGATACCCTGCAGAACCAAGGAGACCCTTGTTGACAGTACAGAACCTCATGGAGCCAAGAAGCCAATGCAAAACTTCAGGGTTTTGTGGAATCAGGAAGCCATTGTGGCATTGCAAGGCCTCATGGAATCATGGAGACCATCATGACACTGTGAGGCCCCAGGGAACCCAGGGAACATGGAACAGGCCTGGCTGGCTGGGCCTCCTGGGGGCTGCCTGACAGGTCTGGCTGAACTTGGCATTTTGAGGGCCACTGCTCATCTGCTCCTGAAGCACTGGGGCTCTGGGATCTCCTTCCTGTGGAAAAGAATCACCCTTTTCCTCCAGGCATCCATGGCCAAAATTTCTATTTCTCCTCTAAATTTTCTTTTATGCAAAGACTGTTCCCAGATGCAATCTGACAGGACACACAGATCTGGCTGGCTTGGCCACCCAGGGGCCACCTCTCATCTGCCTCTGAAACCCTGGGATCATGTCCTTTTCTTTCCTAGGGAAAAAAGCACCTTTCACGTCCAAGTGCCCATGGCCAAAATTGAGATTCCACCTCCAAAATTCCCTATATCCAAGCATTGCTCCCAGATGAAAGGTGCCATTAGAGACAGGTCTGGCTGCCTTGGGCCATGGTGGCCACCTGTCATCTTCTTCCAAAACACTTGGATGTCGCACTTTTCTTTCCTATGGGAAAAAACCCATCCATCTCGACCAGGCACCCATGGCTGAAATTGGGATTCCACCACCAAAACTCCATTCATTGAAGGATTGCTGCCAAGTGAAAGCTGCCAGGACAGACAGGTCTGGCTGCCCTTGGCCTCTTGGGGGCTGCCTCTCACCTGCTTTTGAAACACTGGGGCTCAGTGCTTTCCTTCCAATGGAAAAGAACCGTCCTTCTCATCAGAGTGTCCATGGCTGAATTGAGATTCCACCTCTAAAATTCCCTATATCCAAGGGTGGCTCCCAGACAAAATCTGCCAGTGCCATCAAGTCTGGCTGGCCTTGGCCTCTGGTGACTGCCCCTCATCTGCCCCTGCAACACTGGGGCTTGGTTGTTTCCATTGTCACCACAATGACAGTTCCAGGCCTTGTGGCACCAAGGGGCCATTGTGACTCAGAGGGGCTCCATGGATCCAAGAGACCATTGTGACACTGTGGGGTGTTGTGGAACCAGGGAAATCATTGAGACCCTTCAGAGCCTGGTGTAACCAAGGGGCCGTTATGACACCTCAGGGCCTCATGGAAGTGAAGGGACCACGGTGGCATTGCAAGGCCTCATGGAAGGAGAGGCCATTGTGGAACTGCAGGGCCCCATGGAACCAAGGGGACATGAAAAGGTGGGGCTGCCTTGGGCACCCAGAGGCCACCTGACAGATCTGGCTGATCTTGGCATTTAGAGAGCCCCTGAAACACTGGGGCTCTGGGCTTTCCTTTCTATGGAAAAGAACTCTCATACTCCTCCTGGCATCCATGCCCAAAACAGAGATTCCCCCTCCAAATTTTTCTATATCCAATGATTAACACCAGAAAAAAAGCTTCCATTTCTGTCAAGTCTGGTTGGTCTTAAGCTCCTTCGTGCCAGCACTTGCGTGCTCTCCAAACACTCAGGTTCTGTGCTTTCCTTTTCATGGAAACGAACCATCCTTCTTCTCCAGGAACAAATGGCTGAAACTGGGAATCCACATGAAAAATTGTGTATATCCAAGGGCTGCTCCCACACAAACCTGCCAGGACAGACAGGACTGCAAGACCATGGCCACTGGCAGCTGCCATTCATCAGCCCCTGAAAAACTGGGGCTCCATGGTGTCCTTCCTATGGAGATCATTCTGACACTGTGGGGCCTTGTGGAACCATGGAGATCATTGTGACACTTCAGGGCATTGTGAAATAAAGGGGCCATTGTGACACTGCAGGACACCATGGATGTGAGGTGGGGCAGCCAGGGCATGAGGACAGCCTGCAGGGACAGAGGCGCAGGGCAGGGGCACCGTAGCACAGCCTGGGCTGCAGAGGCCACAGGCATGGGCAGCAGCTGCAAGGCCCGGACAGAGGCAACTCCTGCAGCACTTTGGCCATGGCTGCTGGCCCTGGGCGTGAGGCATGAGGAGGAGACAAGTGAGCCTTGCTGTGCTGGGGCCTCATTGCCTCCTTGGCCCTGCTCAGCAGCCTGGCAGGGGCCGCCCCATGGTGCTGCCCTTGCCATTGCACATGGCCACATGGCAGTGGCCCGGGAAGAGGCCTGAGCAATGAGGGAGGGACAGGATGTGCCTTGCCAGGGGCTGGGGCTCAGGCCTTGGCCCTTTGCATTGCTGAAACACATCCAGCTTTGCTCAGCATCACAGACACCTTTGCCTTGTTTGTCCCCAGCTGTCATCACTGCCTCCAGTGTTCTGCTCTAACTGGAACCTGGGGACACTTTCTCAGTCGTGTCCCTCTGAGGGACCCATTAAAACTTCAAGAAACTTTGGAGGTTGACTGTGACTTTGAATTCTTGAGAGGTTTCTTCAACTCCCTCTCAGGGACTGATGTTCAGGGATTCAGCCCCAAATCCCCAGAGGGTCATTACAGTCCTTGTGCTGTGTCTGTGCTGCTGAGCTGGGCCGGGCTCCTGGCACAGAGGCAGCTCCTGGCAACCAAGAAGAGCTTCAAAAAGCCATTTCTCCTGAGGAGCAGCTCCTCTCCCAGCCCAGCAGGGCTGAGGGCACTGCCTGCAGGCACCTGAGAGGAGTGAAGCAGACAGAGGCTGAAAGCAGCTGGAACGACAATTCTGAGCTTATTCATGGAGAAATCTTCACCACTTGTGACACAGTCAGTCTCTGGCTGCAGGGATCTTGTAAAGCTGCCCCAGGACACGAGTGCTGTGAGTGTAAGGATGGCTGTGCTGCCGTTTGTGGTTTGGGGGAGGATGTGGTGCAGAGCGGGGCTGGCCTGGGCACCGTCAGAGGGACAGGGCAGGACGGCTCCTGCTGCCAGGGATGGCTGCAGGGACAGCTGAAGGTGGGGGTGCAGCCAGGGCTGCCCAGGGCTGTCCTGCACAGCAGCTCCTGCAGCCCTCAGGGCTCTTGGCCAGCCCAGGCCATCTGCCACCTGCCAGGGGCAGCTCTCAGCCTGCCTGGCAGCTCCCCATGCACTCTGGGCAGAAGTTGGAGGGGGAAGGAGCCACCCCCATCAGGGCAGATTCCTCCTGCTGTGGAGATGCTGCTGCATGGCCAGGGCTGCTCTCAGCTTGCTCAGAAAGGAAAGGGAAAGGGGCTGTCACGTTTGTCTGTGGCACTGACACTCCTGCACTGTCACCCTGGCCATCAGCAGATCTGCCTCACATCTCCCTCACAAAGTGCCTGCTCACCCTCCTCTGCCTACAGACAGCAGCAGCAGCACCTTGGCTTGCAGCATCTGTGTTTGTCTGAGCTGCCCTTCAGGCCCTGCTGCCAGGGAGATGCCCCTGGGCAGTGGCCTGTGCTGGGAGGGCTCTGCAGGGCAGAGCTGAGCCCCCAGGGCTGGGCTGGGCTCTGGCAGCACTGGCAGGGACAAGCTTTGGCTACAAAGAAACAGGTGCCAATGGGCACAACTGCAGGCAGCAGAGAGCCAGAGCAACCCTTGATATTCCTCCCTGTCCCACTGCACAGGGAAAGGTAAAGAGTTCAGAGAGATTGTCTTTGAAAACAGATCCTTCAGAAAGGCAACTATATTTTTAAAGCACATTTCATGTGTATCCACTCTGAAAGCAAGGGAGATAAAATGAGCAAAGGGCACCTGTGTGGGGCCCAGCAGGTCTGAGTGCACTGGGGCACGGGGAGCTCTGTTTTCCCTCTGGGCTCCCCACTGTTCAGGCTGAGAGCAATGCTGAAGATGAGGATTCCTGGCCCCTCTTAGAAAGGGGAAGTAACTCAGTACCACCTGATTACTGCTTTTCAGCTCAGGTGCGCTGAAAAATAAAAGAGTTAAGTGAAATTTCCCCAGAGAAAGAGAAGTAATTTTGTGTTAATTCGTAGGAAATTACATAGGGTTGACTAAAGGAAGTTTGTCCACCTTTTCAATGCCTTCTCTCACCAGTCCACAGTGCCCAGATTGAAGAAATGCCCAACAGCAGCTCCATCAGCCACTTCCTCCTGCTGCCATTGGCAGACACGCGGCAGCTGCAGCTCCTGCACTTCTGCCTCTTCCTGGCCATCTCCCTGGCTGCCCTCCTGGGCAACGGCCTCATCATCAGCGCCGTAGCCTGCGGCCACCACCTGCACACCCCCATGTTCTTCTTCCTGCTCAACCTGGCCCTCAGCGACCTGGGCTCCATCTGCACCACTGTCCCCAAAGCCATGCACAATTCCCTCTGGGACACCAGGACCATCTCCTACTCAGGATGTGCTGCACAGCTGTTTTCTTTTGCTTTTTTCATTTCATCAGAGTATTATCTCCTGACCATCATGTGCTACGACCGCTACGTGTCCATCTGCAAACCCCTGCACTACGGGACCCTCCTGGGCACCAGAGCTTGTGCCCACATGGCAGCAGCTGCCTGGGCCAGTGCCTTTCTCAATGCTCTGCTGCACACAGTCAATACATTTTCCCTGCCCCTGTGCCATGGCAATGCCCTGGGCCAATTCTTCTGTGAAATCCCACACATCCTCAGGCTCTCCTGCTCACACTCCTACCTCAGGGAAGCTGGCCTTGCTTTATTTTCTATCTGGTTAACTTTTGGTTGTTTTGTGTTCATAGTTTTCTCCTATGTGCAGATCTTCAGGGCTGTGCTGAGGATCCCCTCTGAGCAAGGACAGCACAAAGCCTTTTCCACGTGCCTCCCTCACCTGGTTGTGGTCTCCCTGTTTATCTGCACTGCCTTTTTTGCCTACCTGAAGCCCCCCTCCATCTCTTCCCCATCCCTGGATCTGACACTGTCAGTTCTGTACTCAGTGTTGCCTCCAGTCTTGAATCCCCTCATCTACAGCCTGAGGAACCAGGAGATCAAGGCTGCCCTGTGGAAACTGATAACTCCATGATTTTCAGAAACTTTGGACTTCTTGCAAGTTTGTTCAAATCCATACCAATACACCTCATTCTGTTTCTGAGTTTGGTTGGTTGGGGATTTTTTTTCTTTAAATTGCTAAGATAATTTCCCCAACAAGGTATCATTATTTGTGAGATTTCCAGTTTTTATCTTTCCAACTTCTGTACTATGCGCAGGGCCATACCCTCTGTATCTTTCAATAAACAAAAATAATTTTCAGAGACATTTTGTCTTTCATCTTGCTTTTGTTCCCTTCCCTGGAGCAGCAGCAGCAATGTCTGTGTGCAGAGCTGGGGGCAGATCAGGGCTGGCATAGCAGCTCTGCCCAGGAGCAGCAGCACTTGGTGTTGCCAGTGCTGCTCCCGTGCCACTGGCCCTCGTGCTGCCCTCCTGGCCCTGCTGTTGCTGTAGGGCCTGAGTGCTCTGGGGCTCGCTCACAGCCCTAGGGGTGGCAGTGCCGGGGCTGCAGCAGGGACAGGCCATGGGCACTGCTGAGGCAGCGCTGATGCCTCAGGCCAGGGCCTGGGGGCTCCAGGCTCCTTGCCCAGGCTCTCTCAAGAACACAGCCAGGCCAATGCTCAGCACAGAAAAGCCCCGTCAGCAGCCCCAGGCTGGCCGTGGGCAGGCTGGGGGCAAACAGCATGGCTGGGGCTCTGCAAGGTCCCTGGGGGAGATGGGAAGGAGCAGCAGAGCAGGGGCTGATCCATCCCCACTGTGCTGGACAGCCCAGGGCAGCGTCCCAGAGTGTTCTCATGCACCTGCCAACAACATCCCCCCTCTGCAGCCCTGGCCTCTCCCCAGCTCACAGAGCTGCTGCATCCTTGCAGGCACACACACGGCAGCACTGGCTCACCAGCCCCTGTTTGCATTGCACACAGCAGGCGTGAGCACCCCATGGTGTTGGTGTGGGGACATGAACCTGAGGGAGCACAAATGCCATCAGCCCCTGGGGCCACCAAGGGCTGGGGGATACCAGGGAAACCACTCAGGTTTGTTGTGGCCTCTGAAGTCAGCCAGAAAGTTGGTTCCCATCAGCTGTGAGTTTCCTGTCCCACTGCAGACATTGTTGCTCAGAGCCAGGGCTGCCTGGCAGCCACCCCCAAACAGCCCTGAGCATTTCCTTTGCTTCACCTTTGCTTTCTTTCCTCTTTCCTGCTCCACATTTCTTCCTCTTGCCCATCCCTGTCCCCTCCCCTGCAAACAGCCCATCCCTGTTTGCCCTTTTCTCTCTGGCCACACTCCCCATTTCAGTTCCTGACTTGGCACCATGGGAACGTCCCTTGGGGAGCAGGATCATCGTACAAGTGCTTCAGGAATTGTCTGCAGGCTCCTGCAGTGCCTCGTGGTGTTCCCTTGCCAGAGGCACCACAGACCAGGGGCCACATCTGGGCTGGTGTGTCTGGCTGTGGGGCTCCCTGTTCTGGGGCAGTGAGGAGGAGCTGCAGAGGCTCTGCAGGACTGACAGGATGGGCTTTGGGGCCTGTGTGGAGAAGCTGAGGCACCTGGGCTGCTGGAGCTTCTGAAGAGGAGGCCCAGGGCTCATCCTGCAACTGCTTCAAGGGTGCTCTCAGAGAATCACAGAATCAGCCAGGCTGGAAAAGACCTTGGAGATCATTGAGTCCAACCTGTGCCCTGACACCACCTTGTGTCCCCTGAGCCATCTCTTCTCCAGGATAAACAACCCCAGCTCCCTCAGACACTCCTCACAGCACTTGTGTGCCACACCCCTCACCAGCCTTGTTGCCCTTCTCTGGACACGCTCCAGCCCCTCCATGTCCTTCCTAAATTGGGGGCCCAGAACTGGACACAGCACTCGAGGTGTGGCCTCACCAGTGCCGAGTTCAGGGGAAGAATCCCTGCCCTGTTCCTGCTGGCCACACCATTCCTGATCCAGGACAGCTGCCATTAGCCTTCTTGGCCACGTGGGCACACTGCTGACTCATGTCCAGCCTGCTGTCCTTCAGTGTCCCCAGGTCCCATTCTGCCTGGCCACTGTCCAGCCACTCTGTCCCCAGCCTGTAGCATTGCAGGGGTTGTTGTGGCCAAAGTGCAGGACCTGGCACTTGGTCTTGTTAAACCTCACCTTATTGGATTTGGGCCCTGGATCCAGCCTGTCCAGGTCCCCCTGCAGAGCCCTCCTACCCTCCCACAGATCCTCAGTCTCATCCAACTTGGTGTCACCACAGTTCCATGAGGCCCTGAAGTGCCACAATGGTCTCCATGATTCCATGGAGGCTCTGTAATGTCACAATGGTCCTTGGTCCCCCAAGGCTCTGCATTGCCCCAGAGGATCCTTGGTTCCTTGAGGTTTCATGCTATCAAAGTGTGTCCTTGATTCCACAAGGCCTTGGTGTGTCACAACAGCCCCGTGGTTCCATGAACTTCCATAGTGTCAGCATGGTCTGCTGGATCTGCAGTATTGCAATGGACAATTGGTTACAAGCAACCCCACAGTGTCACAATGGCCCCTTGGTTCCATGACCTTCTGTACCATCAACAATGGTCTCCTTAGTTTCATAATGTCAAAAAGGTCCTTTGGTTCTGTAACATTCCTCAGTGTCACAGTGGTCTCCTTGGGTCTCCTTGGGTCTATGAGGCTCTGCAGTGTCACAACACCCATAGTTTCCATGAACTTCCATACTGTCAACAATGTCCTTTGTTCCAATGTGGCCCCGCAGTGTCACAGTGGCCCCTTGGTTCCATGAGCTTCTGCAGCATCACCATGGTCTCCTTGGTTCCACGTGGCCTTGCACTGTCACAGTGGCCCCTTGGATCCATGAGGTTCTGTAGTGTCACCATGATCTCCTTGGATCCACTTTGTGACAATCGACAATTGGTTTCATGGGACCCCCGCTATGTCACAGTAAACCCTCAGTGCCATGACGTTCTGTAGTGTCACAATGGTCTCCCTGGTTCAATGAGTCCTTGGAATGTCACAATGGCTGCTTGGTTCCATGAGCTTCCAGTGTCAAGAATGGTCTCCCTGTTTCTGCAGTGTCATAATGGACCCTGGGTTTCCTAAGCTTCCATACTGTGAACAACGGTTCCTTTGTCACAATGAGGCCCCGCTACGTCACAATGGACCCTGGGTTCCATGAGGTTCTGTAGCATCACCATGGTCTCCTTGGATCTGCACTGCCATAATGGACAATTGGTTCCAGGCACCCCAATGTGTCACAATGGCCACTTGGATCCATTGGTTTTGTATTGTAACAATGGACTCCTTGGTTCTCTGAGATACCCTGCTTTTAGCAGGGGTTTCTTTGGTTCCAACAAGGCCCTGCTGTTCCTCAATGCACCCTTGGTTCCATGAGGATCTGGAGTGTCACAAAGGCTCCTTGGTTCCAACAAGGCCTCGCTGTGTCCCAATGGATCCTCTGTTCCATGAGATTCCATAGTGTCACCATGGTCTTCCTGAATCCACAGTGTCACAATGGACCATTGGTTCCATGCAGCCTCACTGTGTCACAATGGTCTCCTTGGTTCCATGAGGAACACAAAAAGCTTTGCCTAACAAAGAGCAACACCTGCTTGACACAGCTGGGCAGATTTATCTGCATTAAATGAGGGGTTAAAGGTGAGAATTGCACCATCAGCTTCTGTCTGCAACAGAGATCCTGGGAACAGGCAGGGATATGAGCTAAGGCCTGAGCAGCAGCCTCAGCCAGAGCTGACTTACAAGGTGAATCCTGGGCACTGTGTGAACACCATCAGTGTTATTTAGCTAAAAATAGATGACAAAGATGCTTACGCTAGTTCTGTATACTAATTGTGTAGTTATCTGCAAGAAATGTATCATATTAAGAAACTTTCCCAAGTGACGTGAATAGAGGTTTGTTTGTAGGGTATTTTAGGGGAAATCGTCCCAGCCGAGGTCTGGGCATTGGCCAAGCCCCGGCCCCTGGCTGGTCAGGAAATGTGCCATCAGATGCAGGATTTTCTGTGCTAAAAATATAATCAAGTCATTTTAACTTGCTGGCTTGGGTCTAGAAAAGCTGGACCCACTTTCGGGGTGAATTTGGAGACCTCACCTACAGGTGGATGCACCATGTAGGATTTTCTCAGTTGCTGGGAAGGGTTCTCTCAAACCTTGCTGTGAAATGGGGCTCCCCAGGCACTGCGGACTCTGGATGATGGTAAAATATTGAGGCAATTGGTGATGTATCTCTCTCAATCACTGATGAATCAATTATGTATCTGTCACTATCCTTTCTCTGATATAGTAATGATTAGGTGCATTTCCTTGCTTACTTTTGCTTGTTGCTAAAGCCAAGTGCACAGTTTTATTGAATGCATAATTTTACTTTTGTGTTGCCTTTGTATTCACAGTAAAATAAGACCATTCTTTCCACTGGTGTCTGTGTTCTTTAAATCGCTCCCATCACCTGGCAGAACAGGCACTCTGGGGCTTCATGGAACCAAGGGGCCACTGTGACACTGCAGGGACCACAAGGAACTAAGGGGCCAGAGTTACTCTGCAGGACCTCATGGAATGAAGGAAACAATTTGACACCATGGTGACCCATGGGACTGAGAGGCCACTGTGACACTGTGGGGCTGAAGGAATGAAGGGACATTGTCACAATGTGGGCCTAAAAGAGCCAAGGCACATGGTGACACTGTGGGGCCCAGAGAGCCAAGGGGCCACTGTGACACCACACAGGCTCCTGGAATCATGGAGATCACTGTGACACTCTAGGGCCTCGTGGAACCGTGGTGACACCAAGCTGGGTGTGAGTGTGGATCTGCACAGGCTGGATCCAGGGCCCAAATCCAACAAGGGGAGGTTTAACAAGACCAAGTGCCAAGTCCTGCACTTTGGCCACAACAACCCCTGCAGTGCTACAGGCTGGGGACAGAGTGGCTGGACAGTGGCCAGGCAGAAAGGGACCTGGGGGCACTGATGGACAGCAGGCTGGACATGAGCCAGCAGTGTGCCCAGGTGGCCAAGAAGGCCAATGGCAGCTGGCCTGGATCAGGAATGGTGTGCCCAGCAGGAGCAGAGCTGCTGTGCCAGCCCTGATCTGTCCCCACCTCTGCACACAGACATTGCTGCTGCAGCTCCAGAGAAGGCAACAAAAGGGGAATCTCCAGTGAAAACTTTGCTGGGCAATCCTACAATTTGTTTACAGCCTCCGAAAGCAGAGCTCCTCATTGGCACAGTCTGGGGCCACAGCGAAGGTGGAGAGAAACAAAATGAGAAATGGTACAAACAATGGCCTTTCTCTGTGGACAATATTAAAAAACTGAAAGAAAGGAAAGAGAAGAACAAACAAGCGACCAAACCCAACAGGAGCTATCAAAGATGACTTTAATTACAAGAGTTTTGCAGAAAGTGGCCAGTAGTTTAATGTTTCTGAAATTATCCAGTCTCCACACTGCAGCCTTGAGCTCGTGGTTCCTCAGGCTGTAGATGAGGGGGTTCAGGGCTGGAGGCACCACTGAGTACAGAACTGACACTGCCAGATCCAGGGATGGAGAGGAGATGGAGGGGGGCTTCAGGTAGGCACAAAAGCCAGTGCTCATAAACAGGGAGAGCACGGCCAGGTGAGGGAGGCACGTTGCCCTCTTCTTTTCCCCATTGGCTGAGGTTCTAGGAAGGTACAGCCTTCCTGAGCTTCCTACCCCATATCCCCCTTGAACCTGTCATTTTACCCCAAAGTTCATAAACTCAGGCTTGTGGAGACCCACTTGTCTGTTTCAGGAGTAAGCTGCCTGGGCTCTGTAAGAAACCTGCTACTTGAAGTTCATAGAGACCTTAAGACCCATTTCAAAGATGTTAACACCCACACCTTCACCCATGGAATTGTCTCTAAAGACATCTTCCTTATCAGTCACAATGGACTCCTCTGTTCCATGAGGCCCCACAGTGTCACAATGTCCCCTTGGGTTCATGAGGTTCCACGGTGTCACCACGGTGTCCTTGGATCCACATTCTCACACCTGACCCACGGTTCCATGAGGTTCCGCAGTGTCACCATGGTTGCTCTCAGAGGCTGGATGAGATCAATGTCCCGAGACACCTTGGGATGAGCTGTCAATCAGTCACACCAGGGCAGTGCTAACCCAGGCTCTGACTGCCCCAGCAATCACAAGTCCCACCTGGGGGGAGCCCCACAAAGGCCCAGGGGCTTCAAAGATGGAGCACGAGGTCAGCCCATGGTCTGGTCCCTGCCTTGTCCTGGGGTTTGTGTCTCACCCACGGTGGAACCCGAGCAGTTGGTAGCTGTGTGTGTGTCTTTCTATAGCGCTTCTGTCTTTCTGTCTCCCTCTCTTTCCTCTCTTTCTAATCCTCTTTACCTGGAATATTTTGGGCAATGAGACATCTTAAGGGTTTAAAGGTTTCGAGGTTAAGTGAGCTAAGTTAATGAAGTTACTGCTATGAAAAGTGTTTTATGTTGAACGGGATAGTGTATTAAATGCTTTCTCAAAGTTCTTTGATTTTCAGGATTTTGCCAGTAAAATTTTATGTAATTTTGACCTCTTGAGAATATGTGGTTGGTGTTTCTCCTGTGCACCAAACTCCAGTAAAGGAACCTTTGGTTCCCCCAGCATTTGAGTGTTCTGGGCTGCTCCAGCCCTGCAGGCTCACAATGGCCTCTTGTTTCCATGAGGCCCTGCTGTGTCCCACTGGCCCTTGGTTCCAGGAGGATCTGCAGTGTCACCCAGGTTGATGCCATTTGTCCTTGCTGCCCCTCCCATCCCCCTGCCCCACAAACAGCCCCGAGGCACCCGGGAGGGACAGGCCCTGCTGTGCCAGGCCTGGCCTCAGGCCTTGGCCTTTCTGCTTCCTCCAGCCAAGCCAGGCCTTTCTCAGCATTGCCCTTCCCTGCTCACAGCCTTTGGCTCCCTGCAATCCTGGCCTCAAGGATCTGCTCTCACCACTCCCTGCGCAGCCTTTGCCACTCCCTGCCCTCACTGGGGCCCATTGATGCTGCAAGGCACTTGGAGTTTTGCTTCTGACTCCTTGAGCAGCTTCTTCATCCTTCTCTCAGTGCCTGAGGCTCCTGCACTCAGCCCCAAATCCACCGTGGGGCTGATTAAAATCCAGAAAGCCCTGAGGAGCTCCTTGTCTTCCTTCAGTTGTCTTCAAGTCTCCAGGGCTTGTGCAGCTGATGGGAGTCAGTTTGGAGTTCTGTTAAGGAGGGAAATTTAAAAGAGCACCAAACACAATTTTTGCTTTTTAATCACGAGTATTTTTTTATTTTACAGTTTAGAGAAGAGCCTTTAGAAGCATTCCCCAAATGATGTTGATGCTGAATGTGTCCTTAGGAGGTGTGGGCACAGAGAAGAATGAGCCCCTTGCAGGCTGACCCTGTTTGGACAAGCTGCTCCTCAGCCCCAACCTCACCATGTCTGACATCGCCCACCTGGCACTGACAGACCAAAATTCCCCAAAACATTTTTGGTTTTTTTTCTTTATTAATTACTGATATAATTTATCCTTCTTTATTATTATTGAATTATTACATGCATTAGTTATTATTTCATATTTAGAAGATTATAATTTTCTATTTTATTACTCTATTTTTATATTTAAACACAAATCTATTCATTTTCTGTAACAAAAGAACTTCATGTTCATTGGTTCTAAGGAATGTGATTCCCTTCATTCATTAATTAACCTGTACTAGTTATTGATTTCTCCCTCTTTGTGCTAATTAGTCCTATTTTGAGACCTTTTGTAGTCTTTTTTATCATGTTTCTCTCAGAAGAGCTCAACGGGGGCACTTCGGGGTGCATGGAGACATTTCTGGGACACATTTGGGGCAGTTTTGGGTCTGGGGAGGGAATTTAGAGGTTCCTTGAGGGTCTGGAGGACACTTGTGGGGCCGATTGGGCACTGGGGGCACTCAGGGATGCTGAGGGAAAGTCTGGGGTTGGGAGCGGCCCTTGAGGGTCCAGGGGGGCCCTTGGAGGTCAGGGAGGGGAATTTGGGGCCCTGCGGGGTCCGGGCGGGCCCTTGGGGGCTCTGACGGGGCTCTCTGCGCCGCGGGGCATCATGGGAGTTGTAGGCGCGGGTAGAATACGGGTCAACGGCGCCGCGGAGCATCACGGGAGTTGGAAGCGCTGCTACAATGGCGCTCTGTGTGCCGCGGAGTATGACGGGAGATGGAGTCAGGGCTGTAACGGAGCTCTACGGGCGCTGCGGAGCATGATGGGAACTGTAGTCCCGGAAGCGGCTCGAACGGGGCGTTTGGGGGTCGGGGAAGGCCCTTGGGGGACACTTTTGCGACCGAGCCGCGACTTCAGCTCCTCGGGGGGAACGAACACGGTCCGGGAGCACCTGGGGGGAGCTTGGGGAGCTCTGACCGGGCTCTTTAGGGCGCGGGGCAGGACAGGAGTTTTCGGCGCGGAACTGTGTTATGAGGGGCTGTGGGGCCGCGGGGGATGAGAGGAGATGAAGTCCCAGGAGTGGCTGTGACGGGCACCTGTGGGGCCGGGAGCACCTGGGGGTCTGGGGACGCTTTTGGGGGTCCCGAGTGGGCACTGAGGGGGCACTGAGGGATCCTGGAAGGTCTGGGGGACACTTATGGGGCAAATGGGGGGCGGATACAGGGGGAATTTGTGGGGCGCGGGGCATGATGGGAGTTGTAGTCAAAGAAATGGCGCTGGATCAAAGCACCGCCCCCGAGGCCCTGATCCCAGGAGCTGATTCGCTGCGGGCTCTGACGGGCGGGAGCGTCGGCCAATGGGAGGCCTGCGGAGGCGGGAACAGCCCAGTGAACCACTCCAGTTCCTCCCAGTTCATCCCCAGTTTATTCCCAGTACAGCCCAGTACACACCCACTGCCCCTCCAAGGCCTCACAGGACACCTGAGTCAATTCCCAGTCCCTTCCAGTTCCCCCCAGTGTCATCCACACTATGCCCCAGTGTCCCCCAGTCTTCCCCACAATGTTCCCAGTGTCCCCAGTTTGTTCCAGTATCCCCCAGTATCACTCCCTGTGTGTCCCAGTGTCTCCCACACCACTCCCAGTGTTCCCCAGTCTGTCCCAGTCCTCCCCAGTGTTCCCAAGGAACCTTGAACTCCTCACGGTGTCCCTGGCAGCCAAACCCAGCAGTGGGGTCAGTGCAGTGTCCATGGCCACAGCCCCTTGCCATGGCCCAGGGCAGCTTGGGATGAGGATCCACCCTCACAGCTGGCCCAGGCCAGGGCTGCAGTGGCTTTGGTGGCACCTTGGGCTCAGCACACACTTGAGGACTGTGTCTGTTTTCAGTGGGGAAACTCAGTAATAAAATACACCCTTTAAAATAGGAATGTGTATTTCTGAGAAACTCTTTGAAATATTTCTCCATAACTGTAGCAGGAAACCTTCCTGATGAACTGCACCAGAGCAGAGGGAAATCAAGGCAGAGCCATGGTTTGTTAGGAAACCTCTCAAGAATTCAAAGTTAGAATTGAACTCCAAAGTTTCTTGAAGTTTTAATGGGTCCCACTGAGGGACACAAGTGAGAAAGTGTCCCCAGGTTCCAGTTAGAGCAGGAAATTGGAGGCAGTGATGACAGGTGGGGACAAAGAGAAGCCAAGTCTTGGTGCCCTGGGGCACAGCAGGGTCTGTGCCACCAAGGGCTGGGAGGAGACACCTTGTCCTGAGGCCCTGGGGCCTCCTGGCACAGCCCCAGCAAGGCTGGCCACTGTCACCCCCTTGTCCTGCCCTCAGCATCCCCCCCACATCCCAGTGGCCTCAGGGATCTGCTGGAAGGAGTCCCTGGGGAGCCTTGCTCAGGAATGGCCCTGGGGGCCCCTTAATGCTCCCAGGGACTGCAGGTTTTTCCAAGGACTTTGGGTTTTGCTTTTGCCCTGGAGTCTCTGAGAGCTTTGTGCAATCCTGGCCTCCAATTCTCTCCTCCAAGGAGTCCATGAGGAGCCTGTGTTGGGGATGGACCTCAGTGGGACCCATCAATGCTTTGAGACCCTGTGGGTTTTTCCTCTGCCTTTGGCTCCTGGAAAGGTTTGTGCAATCTCCTGTCAGGCCCTGAGGTTCAAGGGCTCAGCACCAAATGCACCACGGGGCTCATTGGGACCATTGTGGAACTCAGGGGTGCCCATGGAACCAAGGGGCCATGGTGACACTGTGGAGCCCAGAGTGTCCCAGAGGAGCCATTGTGACACAGCGGGGCCACAGGGAGCCAAGGGGCCACTGTGACACTTGAGGGCTTTGTGGAACCAAGAAGCCACTGTGACACTGCAAAGTGTCAGTCAGCACCTGCAACACTTCAGACACAAGGGGACATTGTGACACTGTGGGGCCTGATGGAACCAAGGGAACACGGAACAGGCCTGGCTGCTTTGGCCTCCCAGGGGCTGCATGACAGGTCTTGCTGATCTTGGCATGTTGACGGCCATTGCTCATCTGCCCCTGAAGCACTGGAGCTCTGGGCTTTCCTTCCTCTGGAACAGAACTGTACTTCTCCTCCTGGTGCCCATGGTCAAAATTGGTACTTCCCCTAATAAAATTCCCTATATGAAGGGTTTCTCCCAGACAAAACCTGCCAGCTCTTGCTGGCCTTGGCCTCTGGTGATCACCTCTCATCCCTGAAACACCAGAGCTTTGTTCCTTCCTTCCTATGGAAAGGAGTCCTCCTTGTCCTCCAGGGGCCATGGCCAAAATGTGGATTCTACCTCCCAAAATCCCATCTATCCAAGGATTTCTCTCAGCCAAAAGCTGCCAGGACAGACAGCTCTGGCTGGCCTTGGCCCTTGGTGGCTGCCACTTATCTGCCCCTGAAACACGGGGGCTCTGCTTTCCTTCCTATGGAAAAGAGCCATCCTTCTTCTCCAGATGCCCGTGGACAAAACTGGAATTTGGCCTCCAAAATTCCATCTATCCAAGGATTGCTGTCAGACAAAAGCTGCTACAAGACACAGGTCTAGCTGGCCTTTTTCTCTGCTCAGTTTCTTTGACTATGAGGAGAAGGCCATTTCTTTCCCAGAGGAAGGAAAGCCCAGAGCCCCAGTGTTTCAGGGCCAGGTTAGAGGCAGGCACCAGAGGCCAAGGCCAGCCAGAGCTGTCTGTCCTGGCAACTTTTGTCTGGCAGAAACCCTTGGATACAGGGAATTTTGGAGGAGAAGTACCAGTGTTGGCCATGGATGCCTGGGCAGGAGGGATGGTTCTTTTCCATAGGAAGGAAAGCCCAGAGCCCCAGTGTTTGAAGGCAGGTGAGAGATGGCTCTCAGGAAGCCAAGGGCAGCCAATCTTGTTGGTAATGGCAGCTTTTGTGTAGAGGCACTCCCTGGATATAGGGAATTTCTGGAGGCACAATCCCATTTTGGCCATGGGCACCTGGAGGAGAAGGACAGTTCTTTTCCATTTGAAGGAAAGCCCAGAGCCCCAGTGTTTCAGGGGCACATGGGGAGAGACCCTCGACATGCCAAGGTCAGTTGGGCCAGTCAGGGCAAGCCAACCAGACCTGTCACCTGTTCCCTTGGATCCATGGAGCCCCACAGTGTCACAATGGTAGTGTCATATTGGATCCTTGGTTCCACACAGCCCCGCTGTGTCACACTGGCCCCTTGTTTCCATGGGGCCCCGCAGTGTCAGAATGGTTCCCCCTTGCTCCCATGAGGCCTTGCAGTGTCAAAATTGTTTCCTTGGTTCCATGGAGCTGCACAGTGACACAATGGCCCCGTGGTTCCATGAGGCTGCAGAGTGTCACAATGGTGTCTAAGATTCTGTATAGTCCTGAAGTGTCCTTATGGCCCCTTGGTTCTGTTGGGCTCCCCAGAATCACAATGGCCCCTGGGCTGCACGAGGCCCAGCAGTGTCACAATGGCCCCTTGCTTCCATGGGGCCTTGCAGTGTCACAGGGGTCTCCCTGGTACTGCAGTCTCACAATGGATTCCTTGGTTCCATGGGTATCCACAATGTCAGAAGGGTCTCCTTGGTTTCATAAGGTCCTGCAGAGCCCCTTGATTCGACGAGGCCTCAAAGTGTCATAATGGTCTCCAGGATTCCATGAAGCCCCGCAATGTCACAGTGGATCTTTGGTTCCATGGGGTCCTGCACTGTTACATGAATCCTTACATCCATGGGGCCCTGCAGTGTCACAATGCTCTCCTTGGTTCAATGGTGCCACAGAGTGCCACATTTGCCCCTTGGCCTGATGAGACCCCATAGTGTCACAACGGTTCCTTGCTTTCATGAGGCCTTGTAGTTTCACAAGGGACTCCATTATTCCATCAGGCCCTGCAGTGTCACAACAGACCATTGGTTCCATGAGATCCCACAGTGTCACAATGGCCACTCGGTTCCATTGAGCCCCACAGGGTATCACTGTGGCCCCCTTGGTTCCACAAGGCCCTGCAGTGCCACAATGTCCCTAAAGTGCCACAATGGCCCTTTGGTTTCACAATGGCCCTTTGGTACAAATGGCCTCTATGGTTTCATGAGGCCCTGCTATGTCAGAATGGACCCTTGGTTCTGCAGTGTGAGAATGCCCCCTTGGTCTGTTAGAGCATCACAGTGTCACTATTGTGTCCTTGGTTCCATAAGGACCTGCAGTGACGCAATGGTCCTTTGGTTTTAAGAAACCCCACTGGCTCATAATGCCCTCCGTGGTTCCATGATGTCATGTAGTGTAACAATGGTCTCCTTGGTTTCACGGTGTCAGCATGGACCCTTCATCCCATGGAGCCCCTCACTGTCACTGTGGTCCCCTTGATTCCATGAGGCCCTGCTGCGGTAAAATGGTTCCTTGGTTCTAGTGGGTCCAAAGTGTCATAAAAGTCTCCGTTGTTCCTTGAGGCTCTGCAATGTCACAATGGACTTTTGGTTCCATAAAGCCCCACAGTGTCACGATTGGCCCCTTGGTTCCATGTGGCCCGGCAGTATCAGAATGGCCCCTTTGTTCCATGGAGCGCCAGAGTATGACTGCGGTTCCCTTGATTCCACAGGGCCCCACAGTGTGACAATGGGCCCTTTGTTCCATGAGGTTCCTCAGTGTCACAATGGTCTCCTTGGCTCTGCAGTGTCACAATGGTCCCTTGGCTCCATGTGGCCCCAGCATGTCACAGTGGCTTGCTTTTCCATGAGGCCACACAGTGTCACAATGGACCCTTGGTTCCATGAGGCCTTGCTGTGTCACAATGGACTTCTCATTCCATGAATTTTCACACTGTCAACAATGGTCTCCTTGGCTCTGCAGTGTCACAATGGCCCCTTGGCTCCACATGGCCCGAGCATGTCACAGTGACTTGTTTTTCCATGACAGTGTCACAATGGACCCTTGGTTCCATGAGGCCTTGCTGTGTCACAATGGACTTCTCATTCCATGAGTTTTCACACTGTCAACAATGATCTCCTTTGGCTCTGCAGTGTCTCCATGGATCCTTGGATCTGACAATGGCCTTCTTGGCTCCACAAAGCCTTGCTGTGTCAGAATGGCCCCTTGGTTCCATGAGATTCCACAGTGTCACCATGGTGTCCCTGGTTCCATGAGGTTCCATAGTGTCACCATGGTGTCCCTGGTTCCATAAGGTTCCATAGTGTCACCATGGTGTCCCTGGTTCCATGAGTTTCCACTGCATCACAACGGATCCTTTGTTCCATTGATGTGCTCAGACCTGAGCTGCAGCCTCAGCCAAAGCTGACTTGCAAGGTGAATCCTGGGCACTGTGTCATGAACACCATCAGTATTATTTAGCTAAATGTATAATTTTAAGAAACTTTCCCAAGTGACATGAATAGAGGTTTGTTTGTAGGGTATTTTAGGAGAAATCATCCCAGACAAGGTCTGGGCCCTGGCCAAGCCCTAGTCCCTGCTGGTCAGGACATGTGCCATCAGATGCAGGAGTTTCTGTGGCTAAAAATATAATCAAGTCACTTTGACTTGCTGATTTGGGCCTACAAAAACTGGACCCACATTTGGGGTGAATTTGGAGACCTCACCTACAGGTGGATGCACCATGTAGGATTTTCCCAATTGCTGGGAAGGGTTCTCCAGATCCTTGCTGTGAAATGGGGCTCCCCAGGACCTGCAGACTCTGGATGATGGTAAAATATTGAGGCAATTGGGGATGTATCTTTCTCAATCACTATCCTTTCTCTTGAACATTAATGATTAAGGGCATTACCTTGCTTACTTTTTCTGGTTGCTAAAGCAAAGCGCATAGATTTATTGAATGTATTATTTTACCTTTGCTTTCCCATTATATTCATAGTAAAATAAGACCATTCCTTCCATTGGTGCCTGTATTCTTTAAATCGCCCCTGTCAATGGGCAGAACAACAAGTGAGCAAGGTGGGACAGCCAGGGCATGAGGACAGCCTGCAGGGACAGAGGCGCAGGGCAGGGACACCGTAGCACAGCCTGGGCTGCAGAGGCCACAGGCATGGGCAGCAGCTGCAAGGCCCTGCCAGAGGCAACTCCTGCAGCACTTTGGCCATGGCTGCTGGCCCTGGGCGTGAGGCATGAGGAGGAGACAAGTGAGCCTTGCTGTGCTGGGGCCTCATTGCCTCCTTGGCCCTGCTCAGCAGCCTGGCAGGGGCCGCCCCATGGTGCTGCCCTTGCCATTGCACATGCCCACATGGCAGTGGCCCGGGAAGAGGCCTGAGCAATGAGGGAGGGACAGGATGTGCCTTGCCAGGGGCTGGGGCTCAGGCCTTGGCCCTTTGCATTGCTGAAACACATCCGGCTTTGCTCAGCATCACAGACACCTTTGCCTTGTTTGTCCCCAGCTGTCATCACTGCCTCCAGTGTTCTGCTCTAACTGGAACCTGGGGACACTTTCTCAGTGGTGTCCCTCAGTGGGACCCATTAAAACTTCAAGAAACTTTGGAGTTTGATTCTGACTTTGAATTCTTGAGAGGTTTCTTCAACTCCTTCTCAGGGACTGATGTTCAGGGACTCAGCAGCAAAGCCCCAGAGGGTCATTCCAGTCCTTGTTCTGTGTCTGTGCTGCTGAGCTGGGCTGGGCTCCTGGCACAGAGGCAGCTCCTGGCAAGGGCAGCACTGCAGAGAGACAGCTCTGGCCAGGAGCAGCTCCTGTGCACAGCCCAGCAGGGCTGGGGCACTGCCTGCAGCCACCCCGGGCACAGCACAGAGGCACAGAGAGCTTCAATCAGTCAGGGCTGGAAGATGCTGAGAAGTGACTGGGGGAGAATCATTGCCTGCCCTTGACACGGGAAGCCTCTGGCTGCAGCACAAGGCAGCTGCAGCTGCTGGAGTGATCTCCTACAGTTGGAAGATCCCAATGTCTACAGATCCTGTAAGTACAACTCTCTGAGTCTCTCTGGTCTAAGCATGAGGACAAGCTCACTCTACAAATATTTCCACTACTTCTCCATTTTTAAAAGTACCTAAGGTATCTGAACTGTCTATTTGAGTGCTCTGCAGGAGTCTCCTAAAGTGCTTTCAGCCACTGCTCTGCCCATGGACAGCACCAACACCACTTTGCTGGACCCACCAGCCTTAGCCTGATCTGTCCTTTCTCCCACCTACAAACAGAACCTGTGCCCAGCCAGGGCCCTGCAAACAGGCAGGTTTCTGTAGGGCCAAGGAGAGTGCACAGAGATTTGGGGTCTGTGAGTGCTGGCAGGCAGAGATCAGGCACAGGGAAACACAGGAGGAAAATCTCCAGCAAATGAAGAAAATATCAGGCAAAAAGAGAAAAGAAAACCCAGAAATGCTGGGGCAGGGAGAGTTTAGAGATCTCCATAGCATCCCCTCCAGTGCGGCCCCTCCCTCTGAACAATCCCCTTCCCTCCTCTCCCCCAGCCAAGCCTCTGCCCTCAGGGCCAGGGGGTCCAAGGTGTGAAGCCCCTCCTGTGCAGGCAGAGCTGCAGCAAAGCCGTGGGGCAGCTCTGCAGCCCCAGGCCCAGTTCCCTCTGCAGAGCCCAGGGCTGGGAGCAGCTGCCCGGCACTGGGGGGCTCTGGGAGGGGGCACAGCTGGCTCAGGGTGACGCTGTCCCCAGTGCCCAGCCCTGGGCAATGCTGTCAGTGCAGCCAGGGAAGGAGCTGGGTCTCCCTCAATCCAGTGCCACCATTAGGACACTTGGAAATTTCCCTGAGATTTCCTTCCAAGCTGGGAGCTCCAATCCAGGATGCAAACCTGTCCTACAGCACCTTTGTGTTATCTGAAAAAAACCCGAGGAAAGGCGGAGGGGTTATGACAGTGAAAATGCTGTTGGGGTGGTGAAATGAGCAATGTGAGTGTTTGGCCACAAATGTGGTGCTGGACTGTGCTGGATCCATCTGCTCTCACCAGGGCCTGGTGGTTTTTAAGGGAAACATGGGAGGGTGATCACCCTTAACCTGAGAAAGATTAAAGCCCAGAGAAATGGTGAGCAGGTCAGAATGACAGAACATCTCCCCTCACTCTCCGCTCATCACTTTGCTTCACAGAACTTGCTCTGCTCTCACTAAGAGCAGCAGAAATACTGAGATTTCTGATATTCAAAACTACTAGGAGAGATATGGGGGGAGCTTAAAAAACAAAACCCCGTAGAACTCTTAGCCACAGAAGGGTGTCTCCTGCGACACATGGGAGGGTGTATGGAAAATGGCTTTGATTTTGGTTACACAGATCTGTAACTCTTCACCTTCTTTTTCTTCATGATAGAAGGTGTTTAGTGGCAGGGAAGGGTCTGTGAGAAATGGCTTTGACTTCTCTATGATATCCCCCAAAATTGTCACTTTCTTTCCTCCTTTTGCAGATTCTAATGTCCAGCAAATGTCCAACAGCAGCTCCATCAGCCACTTCCTCCTGCTGCCATTGGCAGACACGCGGCAGCTGCAGCTCCTGCACTTCTGCCTCTTCCTGGCCATCTCCCTGGCTGCCCTCCTGGGCAACGGCCTCATCATTAGCGCCGTAGCCTGCGGCCACCACCTGCACACCCCCATGTTCTTCTTCCTGCTCAACCTGGCCCTCAGCGACCTGGGCTCCATCTGCACCACTGTCCCCAAAGCCATGCACAATTCCCTCTGGGACACCAGCAGCATCTCCTACACAGGATGTGCTGGACAGGTTTTTTTTTTTCTTCTTTTCATGTCAGCAGAGTTTAATATTCTCACCGTCATGTGCTACGACCGCTAAGTGTCCATCTGCAAACCCCTGCACTATGGGACCCTCCTGGGCAGCAGAGCTTGTGCCCACATGGCAGCAGCTGCCTGGGCCAGT
>JAVTVJ010001003.1:0-18098 GCA_034509425.1 Eopsaltria australis | reverse complement strand
AACACAAGAGGTCAATGCATCCTCTTGTGAGGAACCTGGAAAGGATTGCTGCCTCCCATCCAAAAGAGTCATCTTTGAAAGGAGCCCACAAGAAGGTGTGGACTGAGGAGGAATTAGCCCTATTGAAACGCCTGATGGTGACGTACGCTGGTAACAGGAATATTAATAAGTTGATTGCGGAGCATATTCCATCTAAAACAGCAAAGCAAATCAGTGACAAGAGGCGCCTTCTTATGAAGAGTCCCTCAGATGTGGTTACAACTGGAGAGGAAGGCGTACTCCAAGAGGGCACAGAAGACCAAGCCCAGGTGGTTTCTTTGCCAAAAGAGGGACGTTTGAAGCTCCATTATTGGGATTCCATCAAGAAGGGGTTGTCGGTGGGCAGATTCACCAGGTGTAAACGGGCTTTTGAGCGTATTTTGGAAGGGGAAGACCCGCAGAAAGTGGTGAATGATTGTTATGAGGAATGCTTCGGAGATTTGGGTTCGCTAAGCCAGATTAAATCCAAGGGTTCAAGATCGCAAAGGCCTCAGAGCCAAAAGGCATCCAGAAAAACAGCTAATTGGATGCAGAAAAGAGCTAAAAAGCGTGGGAAATATCTGCGTTATCAGAAATTGTTTGACTTACACAGGGGGAGATTGGCAAGGGTTATTTTGGATAACTCAGACGCCTTGCAATGCGATATTCCATCTGACATTGTCTACTCAAATTTTAAAGCGAGATGGGAGTCATCTGCTGAGTTCAAGGGCCTCGAACCCTTCCTTTCCTATAAGGAAGCTGATAACACCAAGTTTCGGGCTCTCATTACAGAAAAAGAGGTTGAAAAGAACTTGAGTGAGGTTAAGAGGACCTCAGCTCCGGGACCAGATGGGTTTACGGTGGGTCATCTTAAAAAATGGGACCCTAAGTGTTCCCTGTTGAGTAACAGCTTCAACCTCTGGCTCGCGACGGGAACAATTCCGGATGCACTAAGGGCATGCCAGACTGTCCTAATTCCCAAGTCCTCTGATCCAGAGAGGCTTCGGGACGTCAATAACTGGAGACCTATCACCATTGCCTCTATGGTGCTTAGGTTGTTCTCTAGGGTTTTGACGGCTAGGCTGGACCGAGCGTGTCCAATCCACCCCAGACAGCGGGGTTTTATTCGTGCATCAGGGTGTTCCGAAAACCTCAAGCTATTACAGCTTGTGGTTAAATACGCAAAGTCGGAGCACAAAGATCTGGGGGTCGTGTTTGTAGACATTGCCACAGCATTTGACACAGTATGCCATCGGCATATCATTAAGGGTCTTGAACAGAGGGGGCTTGACCCCCACTTGATCCATCTTATTGGTGAAATGTACGAGAATATCACAACGTGCATTACCACCAAAAAGGGCCAGACAGACCCTATTAAGATCCTTACAGGTGTCAAGCAAGGCGATCCTATGTCACCTTTGTTATTCAACCTTGCTATTGATCCTCTTCTGTGTAAGTTGGAACAAATTGGGAAAGGGTTCCATCATGGTGGGATGAATATTACGGCCATGGCCTTTGCTGATGACCTTGTGTTACTGAGTGATTCTTGGGATGGTATGCGGGATAACATCAAAATTTTGGAGGCCTTTTGTGATCGTACTGGCCTCAAAACACAGGGGGAGAAATGTCATGGCTTTTACATCAAAGCCACACGAGATGCATATACCATCAATGATTGTCCTACATGGACTATAGGTGGCACCCCCCTCAATATGATTGACCCAGGGCACTCTGAGAAATATCTTGGCACTTGGGTGGACCCCTGGACTGGCTTTGCAGACCCAGGGCTGTCTGAGAAATTAGAGAAATGGCTCCATCAGATAGGTGATTCACCACTCAAACCTCTTCAGAAGGTTGATATACTAAGGACTTATACCATTCCGAGACTTGTATATCTGGCCGACCACACTGAAGTGACAGCGGGGCTCCTGGAATCCCTTGACCTGCAAATTCGAGCTGCAGTTAAAGGGTGGCTTCATCTTCCACCTTCCACGTGTGATGGCCTGTTTTATCCTAGTTGTAAGGATGGGGGATTAGGTATCCTGAAATTGGTGGCGCTCATTCCTAGTATTCAGGCGCGGAGGCTGCATCGACTTGCACTGTCTTCGGATGAGACTCTGAAAGTATTTTTGAAGGATAGCCATCTGGATTCCTTGTATGAAAAGTTGTGGGTGAGAGCTGGAGGAGTAAAAGAGTCCATCCCCCGAATTTGGGAACCTATTCCAGGCTTGGAAAATGTGGTGGTTGGAGATGAAGAATTGTCGGAGTGGGAGGCACCAGTCCAGAAATTCCGCTATCCGAGACCTTGTAACTGGCGGAAGTCAGAGTTCCAGAAGTGGAAACAGCTGGTTGCCCAGGGCCACGGTGTCGAGAACTTTGAGAATGATAAGATCAGTAATGGATGGATAACACGTTATAAAGGCATACCCCATAGAAAGTTGATAACCGCACTTCAATTGAGGGCCAATGTCTACCCCACAAGAGAGTTTCTGGCGAGGGGTAGACACGGTGACTGCGTACGATCTTGCAGGCATTGTGGTGCTGAGTTTGAGACTACCACCCACATAATTGGAAACTGTGCAATTACTCAAGACACCAGGATCAAGCGTCACAATAACATCTGTGAAATCCTTAGCCGCGAGGCTAAGAAGGAGAATTGGACCGTTTTCCAGGAGCCACATATCAGAGATGAGGACAATGAATTGTTTAAGCCGGACTTAATCTTTGTGAAGGAGGAAAAGGCAATTGTGGTGGACGTGACAGTCAGATATGAGCACAGCAACTCCTCTCTGAAGGATGCTGCGGCTGAGAAGGTTCGAAAATATCAGCCCCTTCTCAACCAGATAGAAGAATTGACCAACGCCATTGTCGTGGACTTTGTGGGCTTTCCCTTGGGGGTGCGGGGAAAGTGGTTTCCAAAGAACTCTGAGTTGCTATCGGCCCTCGGTCTCTCTAAAACGAGGCTAGAGAAGACCGCTCGCACCTTAGCATCCAGAGCGCTCCTATCCTCTGTAGATATTGTACATATCTTTTCCAGCCAAGCTCGTTCCATTCTACCTTAAATTGTTAAATAAATAAATGGCATGTGACGTTTCGCATGGATTAGGAGGGGTGGACACCGGTGGGGCTTGTCATTCCGCTCATACCGTGTCACCCGCCCATATTTGGGCTCATCAAATTCGGATCTGGACAAGGTGGACGGGCCACCTTCACTTAACCCGGAAAAGAAGCATACGTTCTTAGTATGTTTGTTAGATGACTCATTTGTTAAATAAATAAATAAATGGCTTGTGACGTTTCGCACGGATTAGGAGGGGCGGACACCGGTGGGGCTTGTCATTCCGCTCATACCGTGTCACCCGCCCATATTTGGGCTCATCAAATTCCGATCTGGACAAGGTGGATGGGCCACCTTCACTTAACCCGGAAAAGAAGCATACGTTCTTAGTATGTTTGTTAGATGCCTCATCTTAAGAGAGTCATAGTTACTCCCACCAAGATGAGGGCATAGTTACTAACTGGGCTCAGCCGTGGAAGCTGCACCTCCCTGAGGTCCCGCTGGATACCCTTTGGGTAACTAAGTCGGCTTCCGCCCCAGTGTGAGTGAGGGATACTATCTACCCTCCCTATCGCCTGGACTCGCAACCCAGCGGTAGTTTCACGATCCTGCAGAAACAAAATTGTTTGGTTCAGTTCTGTCGCTGTTCCTAAAGCCTTGTCCACAGGCTAAGTTGGGCAAAGTTGGTAGTCTGGAGAGGGCCAGCTACTGACTGAAACTACCCTCACTTGGACTGTCCTTTACTTGAACTTTTGATTTGACAATGGTGCAATCGCTCGGGCTAAGGTTCATATCTACTGGCACGCAAACAGACCCTTTGGATCACAGGGTCAAATCGGCCAACGTTGTGCCATCTCCGGCCTCCCAGCTGGAAGATGTTGGGCTCCATCTAGTGAACTTGGAGTTTGTTAACTCCAAATTCGGTTATGAACTGGGGATCAATCTGGCAAATGTAAGGGAGGAATTGGCCAAATTCCCAGAGCCATTTGAGGCCTTGCCACCTGGGCCTCCTATAAGCGTGGGAAATGACGGTGCCCAAGGGGATGGTGAGGAGCCCAACACACCAGAAGCTCCTCCCCGGAGCAGGGAGGGTGTGACACCAGCTGTGACACCTGTGCTGTCCGTCCCAGACAAAACTCCATCTTGTCCACTCTGCGCTACCCGGTTTACAAGGATGCTGGGACTTATTGACCATCTCCAACGTGCGCATAGGCAGAAAAAGATCTGGTTTAAGTGCTCAAAATGTGGTAAACAAAATCTGAAGTACCACAGTACTGTCTGCCATGTCCCACCTTGCAAAGGGGAGGTTTGTGTGGTTCCTACGGGCGCGTGGGTGTGTGAGGTTTGTCAGAGAGGGTTCCTGACCAAAACTGGTCCGGGTCAACACAAGAGGTCAATGCATCCTCTTGGGAGGAACCTGGAGAGGACAGCTGCCTCCCGTCCAAAAGAGTCATCTTTGAGAGGAGCCCACAAGAAGGTGTGGACTGAGGAGGAAGAAGCCCTATTGAAACGCCTGATGGTGACGTACGCTGGTAACAAGAATATTAATAAGTTGATTGCGGAGCATATTCCATCTAAGACAACAAAGCAAATCCGTGATAAGAGGCGCCTTCTTATGAAGAGTCCCTCAGATGTGGTTACAACTGGAGAGGAAGGCGTACTCCAAGAGGGCACAGAAGACCAAGCCCAGGTGGTTGCTTTGCCAAAAGAGGGACGTTTGAAGCTCCATTATTGGGATTCCATCAAGAAGGGGTTGTCGGCGGGCAGATTCACCAGGTGTAAGCGGGCTTTTGAGCGTATTTTGGAAGGGGAAGACCCGCAGAAAGTGGTGAATGATTGTTATGAGGAATGTTTCGGACACTTGGGTTCGCTAAGCCAGATTAAATCCAAGGGTTCAAGATCGCAAAGGCCTCAGAGCCAAAAGGCATCCAGAAAAACAGCTAATTGGATGCAGAAAAGAGCTAAGAAGCGTGGGAAATATCTGCGTTATCAGAAATTGTTTGACTTACACAGGGGGAGATTGGCAAGGGTTATTTTGGATAACTCAGACGCCTTGCAATGTGATATTCCATCTGACATTGTCTACTCAAATTTTAGAGCAAGATGGGAGTCATCTGCTGAGTTCAAGGGCCTTGAACCCTTCCTTTCATATAAGGAAGCTGATAACACCATGTTTTGGGCCCTCATTACAGAAAAAGAGGTTGAAAAGAACTTGAGTGAGGTTAAGAGGACCTCAGCTCCGGGGCCAGATGGGTTTACGGTGGGTCATCTTATAAAATGGGACCCAAAGTATTCCCTGTTGAGTAACAGCTTCAACCTCTGGCTCGTGACAGGAACAATTCCGGATGCACTAAGGGCATGCCGGACTGTCCTAATTCCCAAGTCCTCTGATCCAGAGAGGCTTTGGGATGTCAATAACTGGAGACCTATCACCATAGCCTCTATGGTGCTTAGGTTGTTCTCTAGGATTTTGACGGCTAGGCTGGACCGAGCGTGTCTGATTCACCCCAGACAGCGGGGGTTCATTCGTGCATCTGGGTGTTCCGAAAACCTCAAGCTATTACAGCTTGTGGTTAAATACGCAAAGTCGGAGCACAAAGACCTTGGGGTGGTTTTTGTAGACATTGCCAAAGCATTTGACACAGTATGCCATCAGCATATTATTAAGGGTCTTGAACAGAGGGGCTTGACCCCCATCTGATCCATCTAATTGGTTAAATGTACGAGAACATCACAACGTGCATTACTACAAAAAAGGGTCAGACAGACCCCATTAAGATCCTTACAGGTGTCAAGCAAGGCGATCCTATGTCACCTTTGTTATTCAACCTTGCTATCGATCCTCTTCTATGTAAGTTGGAGCAAAAGGGAAAGGGGTTCCATCATGGTGGGATGAAAATTATGGCCATGGCCTTTGCTGATGACCTTGTGTTATTGAGTGACTCCTGGGATGGTATGCAGGATAACATCAAAATTTTGGAGGCCTTTTGTGATCGTACTGGCCTCAAAACACAGGGGGAGAAATGTCATGGCTTTTACATCAAAGCCACAAAAGATGCGTATACCATCAACGATTGTCCTATATGGACTATAGGTGGCACCCCCCTCAATATGATTGATCCAGGACACTCTGAGAAATATTTTGGCACTTGGGTAGACCCCTGGACTGGCTTTGCGGAACCAGGTCTGCCTGGAAAATTAGAGAAATGGCTCCAACAGATAGGGGAAGCACCACTTAAACCTCTTCAGAAGGTGGATATACTAAGGACTTATACCATCCAGAGATTGGTATATCTGGCTGACCACACCGAGGTGACAGCGCGGCTCCTAGAATCCCTTGACTTGCAAATTCGAACTGCAGTTAAAGGGTGGCTTCATCTTCCACCTTCTATGTGTGATGGTATTTTGTATTCCAGCTGTAAGGACGGTGGATTAGGTATCCTGAAATTGGCGGCGCGCATTCCCAGTATCCAGGCGCGGAGGCTGCATCGACTTGCACAGTCTTTGGATGAAACTCTTAAAGTATTTTTGAAAGACAGTCATCTGGACTCGTTGTACGAAAAGTCGTGGGTAAGAGCTGGAGGAGTGAAGGAGTCCATCCCGCAAATCTGGGAGCCTATTCCACGTTTGGAGAGTGTGGTGAGTGGGGATGAAGAATTGTCGGAGTGGGAGGCACCAGTCCAAAAATTCCGCTACCGAGACCTTGTAATTGGCGGAAGACAGAGTTCCAGAAATGGAAACAGCTGGTTGCCCAGGGCCATGGAGTCGAGAACTTTGAGAACGATAAAATCAGTAATGGGTGGTTAACACGCTATAAAGGCATACCCCACAGGAAGTTGATAACCGCACTTCAACTGAGGGCCAATGTCTACCCCACAAGAGAGTTCCTGGCGAGGGGTAGGCACGGTGACTGCATACGATCCTGCAGACATTGTGGTGCTGAGTTTGAGACTACCGCCCACATTATTGGGAACTGTCCAATTATTCAAGATGCCAGGATCAAACATCACAATCCCATCTGTGAAATCCTTAGCCGTGAGGCTAAGGAGAATTAGATTGTTTTCCAGGAGCCACATATCAGAGATGAGGATAAAAAATTGTCTAAACCGGATTTAATCTTTGTGAAGGAGGAAAAGGCAATTGTGGTGGACGTGACAGTCAGATATGAGCACAGCAACTCCTCTTTGAAGGATGCGGCGGCTGAGAAGGTAATAAAATATCAGCGCCTCCTCAACCAGGTGGAAGAGCTGACTAATGCCATTGTTGTGGACTTTGTGGGCTTTCCCTTTGGGAGCGTGGGGAAAGTGGTACGAAAAGAACTCTGAGTTGCTATCGGCCCTCGGCCTCTCTAAAACGAGGCTAGAGAAGACCCTAGCATCCAGAGCGCTCCTATCCTCTGTAGATATTGTACATATTTTTACCAGCCAAGCTCGATCCATTGTTCTTTAAATTGTAAAATAAATAAGAATTGGCATGTGACGTTTCATCAAGGATAAGGAGGGGTGGACACCAGTGGGGCTTTTCATTCTGCTCATACTGTGTCACCCGCCCGTATTTAGGCATTACAAATTCCGATCTGGACAAGGTGGACGGGCCACCTTCACTTAACCCGGAAAACAAACATATGCATTTAGTATGTTTATTAGATAGGCAAATGCCTCATCATCTAATTAGTGATGTGCATGAATGGATGAATGAGATTCCCACTGTTCCTACCTACTATCCAGCGAAACCTCAGCCAAGGGAACGGGCTTGGCGGAATCAGCGGGGAAAGAAGACCCTGTTGAGCTTGACTCTAGTCTGGCGCTGGGAAGAGACATGAGAGGTGTAGAATAAGTGGGAGGCTGGGCACGTGCTCAGCAGTGCCAACTTACAAGATCTTGTATTCTAGTTGTAAAGATGGGGGATTAGGTATCTTGAAATTGGCGGTGCTTATTCCCAGCATAAAAGTGCGGAGCCTGCATAGACTTGCACAGTTTTTGGATGAGGCTCCTGTGGCATTTTTGAAAGGTGATCGTCTGGAACTGTTGTATGAGGAATTGTGGGTTTGAGCTGGAGGAAATAAAGAGTCCATCCCGCAAATTTGGGAACCTATTCCAAGACTGGAGAGTGTGGTGGGTTGGGATGAAGGTTTGTCAGAATGGGAGGCACCAGTCCAAAAATTCCGCTATCCAAGACCTTGCAATTGGCGGAAGGCTGAGTTCCAGAAATGCAAACAGCTGGTTGTCCAGGGCCATGGTATTGAGAACTTTGAGAATGATAAGATCAGTAATGGATGGATAACACCCTACAGAGGCATACCTCACAGCAAGTTGATTACCGTGCTTCCATTGAGAGCCAACGTCTACCCTACAAGAGAGTTCCTGGAAAGGAGTAGACATGGAGACTGCGTGAGATCCTGCAGGCATTGTGGCACTGAGTTTGAGACAACCACCCGTATCATTGGAAACTGCCCAATTACTCAGGATGCCAGGATGAAATGACACAATTCCATCTGGGAGACCCTTAGCTGTGATGCTAAGAAGGAGAATTGGACTGTTTTCCAGAACCACACCTTAGGGATGAGGACAATGAATTATTTAAACCAGATTTAATCTTTGTTAAAGAGGAGAAGGCATTCATGATGGATCCGACAGCCAGGTGGCCTGGGAGGAGCACGGGGCTCCCCAGGAAAGCATCTCCCCAGCAGAGCCCCCCAAGGTGCCCACGCTGCAGCCCCTGCAGACGGGTGAGTGAGGGGCCCTGTTGGTTTTGTACCTACAGGGCTCAGCACAAATGCCAGAGATCAGTGTGGCCTTGTGCTAACTCCCTACGTCTGTCACTAAGAAGTCGCGTTCCACCTAAGATGTCCTTGGTTCCTTGCATCAGTGATTCATATGTACGAGCTGCTGTCTTAGATTTGAGAAGGAGGGCTGGCTGTCAGAAGAAAGAATGGTAAGAGAAGTCCATCAATACTTGATATTTGAGATACTCTCAAGGAGAAAAGCATCATCAGACGAAGATCTGGAACCATATCCAAACAAGGCCATGGAAATAATTAGCACAGATGCATGGATTCAAAAGAGTGATGACTAAGTATTAGTTTCAGGAATATAAACCTTGGTCTCAGCATGCACGCTTTGAGGAGAAGTCCCCATGCATCCAGCACTGCTAATAAAGGAATGTCAGCTCTCTAACCTCTCCAACTATTTGGACAGTTTATTTCCCGGGTTTCGGTGACAGTGGATGCTGCACCTTTCCTGTCCATCTGCCAGCACCTTCCTCAGCCCGGGGCACTGGGGCTTTCCCCTCCACGCCGTGCTCCAGCACGGCAGCTCCTCTGCTGGGCACCCTCCAGCCACGAGCTGCATGGGAAGGCTGTGCCAGGGGAACGAGCACGCGGCTGGGCAGAGGGCAGATCTTCCCCTGCTCTCCCCTGTCACCAGAGCCTCTGCAGCCCTCCCTTCTCTCCCCTTGGTTAGATGCCAGCTGCTTGCCTGTGTATGCAGAGCAACAGGAAGCCATGGAATTGAAAAACTCCAAAGGAACTGAAACACCTGCACGGGGCAGCACAGATTTGGGCTTGTGACCTCAGCTCAGATGTGGTGACCCCCTGGATTTGAGCATATCAGTCAGGGGAGGGAAAGGAGCTAATGAGGATTCGCTCAGGAACAGGAAGCCAAGGGGGAAGAGCCCAGAGCTGAACCCGCACCCCACCTATACTTAACCTGGAAAAGGAACATACAGTACTTAGATGTGTTCAAAAAATAGACAAATGCCTCGTCATCTAATTAGTGATGCTCACAAATGGATGAAAGAGATTCCCCCTGTCCCTACCTACTATCCAGCAAACTATGGGAGCATAGTTACTAACTGGGCCTTGCCATGGAAGTTGCACTGCTCCCACCAGACACCCTCGCACTCACTCAGTTAACCTCTGCCCCAGTGTGAGAGAGGTGGGAACAGATACCACTTGATGGGGTTTGATGAGGCTGACACTTGGTCTGAAAGCCTCACAGAGGTTGACTTAAAAACAGTCAAAATCTACCCGTGAGAAAACTCCGTGACAACCTGCAGCCACAATGAAAGCCACCTTGACAGCCAAGAAGAGAATCAAAGTAGATGTTCTTCACACAAGGAGATGTTTCTGCTGTGGAACATCAAGAGTGTACCAGAAGGAACTTGATTACAATATGGAACTAATTGCTTCTATAGCCAATTGTATTGCTGTTTCAATGGTCCTTGTGTTGCAGACAGCCCTGTCATTGTTTGCTAAGCAGCCAATCAGAACAAACCACAGTAGCTGAGAAAAAGCTATAAAACTACTAACAGGGAATAATAAAAAACTTTTCTGTCCTTGGATTATGAGCGTGTCGTGGTGTGTCCGTCTCTACTGCGACACCCCTTCCCATCATTTGGACTCGCCACCCAGCAACAGCTTCACTAAAAGGTGAAATCAATGTTTTGGTAGCACCTTTAAGGACCTCACTACCCAGAGCCTGCTCCATGGGCATTAGATCAACACAGCTCAACAGTAGCTGAGCGTCTGCTGCTGACTTAGACCACCCTCAACTGGACTGACTAAACCTACAAATTTGCACAATGGTGCAGTCCATACGATTATTCCATGTATGAATGGCCACATCAACTGATCCTTCAGATTTGAAGGAAGTCCTGGCCATACATTTTACACCTGGACCCTCTACACTGCTGCAAGAGAAGGCTGATTTAGTGAGGTTGGAGTTTTGTAACTCTTGGGTACAGACTGATGAGAGTTTCCATCTTTACACCCAGTGGGAAGGTTTGGCCAGATAGCCCGAGCTGGATGAGGATCTAACAACTAGACCTGCCTCAAGGAGGAATATCATTTACAGACAGAAGTGAGCAAAGCAGCCAGGACAGGCCACCTATGTTCAACCCTTCATCAGGACCAAATTGTACTGCATCTGACCACGGTGCATGGGCCACCTACACTTAACCCGGAAAGGGACATATATGAAAATACATGTCTGTTAGACAGCCAAATGCCTCATCATCTCATTAATCATGCACATGAATGGATGGACAAGATTCCCACTGTCCCTACCTACTATCCAGTCAAACCACAGCTAAGGGAACAGGCTTGGTGGACTCAGTGGGGAAAGAAGACCCTGTTGAGCCTGGTGTACAGTCAGCAGCCACTGTGGGGTGATCCCCTGTTGGAATCCAGGCCATCGCTGAAATACCACTACTGCCATTGTTTTGGTGAGCAGACCTGGCCTGACCGGGAGAGGAGGGAAGGCCTCCCATGGCAGCAGCAGGCAGACCATGTCTGAGAGCCCAGGGAGTAGACCTGGCCTTCCCTGACCAGATTTGACATGCTGGAGACAGGGGGTACACCTGGTCCCCTGTCCCACTGGGGTGACGTGACCTCCTATCCCAATGGAGGGCACACCTGCTGCCCGTGACCGGACTTGGCCAGTGGGGGACACGAGTGTTTCCCAGGCCTGGGTTCTGGTGCTGTCCCTGCCCACCCAGTGCCTGAGCGGCTCCAAGCCAGCCCTGCCACACGTTCCTCCCCCAGCCTTACCTGCCTGAACCACCACGCCCCACTCCAGTCCATGCTGACATCAGACTTGTCTCCAGCCTGCTCAAAAGTCCAGATCACACACAGGCACAGGCCATCCACTGGGACATTCCAGAGCTCTTGCATCTTCCAACGACTTGGCAGGTCACACACAGTCACCAGTGTCCATGTGGACAACACAGGGCTCTCTACATCTTAAGGAGCCCATTTGGCACAGGCACTCACTCAGCTTCTAGGGTGACATCCCAGTGCTCTCCATGATCCTAAACAACACTGAGGTCATGGGCAGTCCCAGGGGCTCCATGGGGACATCCCAGGAGTCTCCCATTTGCCAAACCACACTGACCTCACAGGCTGTCACAGGCTCTCAATGGCAACATCACAAGTGTCTCTAGGCTGCTAAGCAGCTGCCATGTCACAGGCACTCACACGGCTTCCACGCTGATATCCTAGAAGTCTCCATGATGGGAAAAAGTTGTCTTGTCCCAGGCACTCCCAGCAGCTCTATGGTGACATTGCCAGGCTGTTGAAGGCTGCAAAAGAACCATGAGGTCCCACGCTGTTACAGGGACTCCACAGGGACATGCCAGGGCTCTCCACGCTGCTAAAGAAGGGCTTTGTCACAGGCACTCCCAGGGCTTCCACTGTGACATGCTAGCGTCTGCTGTGCTCCTAAAGATCAGTGAGATCCCAGGCAATGGCAGCAGCTCTGGGCTGACATGCCATGTGTCTCTAGGCTGCTCAAGAACTCTGATGGCACCAGCAGGGACAACAGTTCCATGGGGACATCCCAGCTTTCTCTAAACTGCTCAACAGCACTCAGGTCACAGACCCTCCCAGGGATCCCACCCTCACATCCCAGAGAGAGTCAGGTTTTTCAAGAGCCCCAAGCTCACCTGCATGAGCCTCACACGCCTTCCATGGTGACATCGCAGGGCTCTCCGGGGCTTCCAAGGAGCCAGGAGGTCACTGACAGTGACAGGCACTCCATGCTCACATCCTAGAAGACTCTGGGCTGCCAAAGACAGGTCAGGAGCAGTCACACAATGACATCTCAAGCCTCTTTAATCATCCTCCTCTCTCCCTCACCCTCGCCACCGCCACTGCCCCTCCCCTGCGCCTCACCGCGCCCCACGGCTCCCGGGGAGGGAAGGAGGGAGTCTCTGGGAGCCGCCGCACTTCCTGCCCCCCGCCCTGTGCCCGCACAGGCAGCAGCGGCATCTCTCGAAGGCCGGGGCCCGGCTCTCCAAAGCCGCCGGGCCCCTGCCCCGCCTCCCGCCTTCATTGCTGCCTCACTCCCTCGCCCCGCTGCGCTCCTGCTCGGCCCCGCCGCGGGCTGAAGAAGAAGCGGCGCCGCCGTGCGACAAACGGCAGCAAGGCAAAAGACTCCAAGCGACGCACCCAGAAATGTCCTTGGCAAAGAGACCCCGCGCGTGGCCCGGCAGCGCCCGCAGCCCGTGGCCAGCCTCAGCCGTGCCCGGCTCCCCCTGCTCGCCGCACGCGCTCGCTGCCCCCGCGCAGCCTCCTCCTCTCCCGGCCCCGCCGCCGCCACCCGCGCCTGGGGACCCCAATCCAAAAGACAAATGCTAAAGAAAAAGCGGCCTTTTCTGGGGGGTGCTGCCAATGAGAAACAAACACCTCCCACACTCCCCTCCAAGAGCCCTGCCCATGGCCGCACCTCCGCCTGCCGCGCTGAACAATCAAACAGCCCGCAACATCCCAGCCCAATTCCCTCTTGGCACCTGGCAGCAGCAAAGCCCAAAGCCGGCCAAGGGCGCCCGGCCCCGCGCTCTCGCGGCGGCCGGGGCAGCTCGGGCCGGGCTCTGCCGCTCGCTTCGGGCCGGGCTCTGCCGCTCGCTTCGGGCCGGGCTCTGCCGCTCGCTTCGGGCCGGGCTGTGCCGCTCGCTTCGGGCCGGGCTCTGCCGCTCGCTTCGGGCCGGCCTCTGCCGCTCGCTTCGGGCCGGCCTCTGCCGCTCGCCACGATCCCACAGCCGGGCTGCGGGTGCGGCTCTGCGGGCTCTCAGGGCAGCGGGGCCGGGCCGGCGCAGGCGGAGCCAAGGGAGGCGGCTCGCCGGGAGCCTGGGGCGGTGCTCTGCGTGCGACAGGGACAAAAACCAACCTTCATCAAAAAGTACTCGGCTGGGACGTGATGGTGAAAAAGAAAGGAGTGCGATTTAGGGGACTGGGAGCTCTCCGGGGCACAGGAGCCCTGGAGCTTGCAGCCCGAGGCGGCTGCTGCCGCGTGCCAGTGCCATCACATCTCTTGAGCAGCGTGGAACCCGCTGGGATGGCAGCACTGAGGCCCTGGCAGTGCCTGTGACATCAGGGCTTCTGAGCAGCCTGGAGACACGTGGCATGGCAGCACTGAGAGCCTGTTGTGGCCTGTGAGCTCGGTGCGCTTCACAAACGGGACACTCCTGCCTTGTTCCCATAGAGCCCCTGGGCTTGTTTGTGCCCTCACTGTTCTTTAGGAGCACGGAGAGCACAGGCATGTCCTCATGGAACATCCTCCTGTGCCTGTGACACAGCGCTGCAGGAGCTCACTAAAGTCCCCTGGGATGTAGGCACAGAATGACTGTGAGCGCCTCTGAGCACACGGCTCTTCATCACGCCCACAGAGCTCTGGGGTAGCCCCATGGGAGCCCTGGGAGAGGAGCTGAGGTCAGACATCTCTGGACACCTGGAACCACCTGGGATGTGAGGATGGAAGCCCTGGGAGTGCTTTTGCCCCTCCTGCTCTTTAGCAATCCAGAGAGCCCTGGGAGGTTGTAGCAGGACACTTTGGGCTGGCTGCTTTCCCTTGGAATGTGGTCTAGGCACTTGGACAGTGACCTGCTTCCAAAGCTCTCAGTGTGGATTGAGAGGGAGCAGCATGTGGTGTTGAATGCTGCTGAAATTCCTTCTGGCTCCTAAGCCTGATTGAAGGTGCTGAGAGTGAGGCAAAGATTGAGCAGAGGAGCTGCTCAAGGGCCCTGGCCACAGCTGCGTGTCAGTCAGTGCCATTCCTGTGTAAATGTCAGCAGCCTGGAGACAGCAGTGATGTCCCAAGTGCCATCCTGCTGCAGCACGTGAGCTCGGTGTGCTTTGGCAGATGGGAGAGGCCTGGAATGTCCCCGGGGAGCCCCTGGGCTTGGCGGTGAGCTCAGTGTTGTGTAGGAGCACAGAGACGGCTGGGAGGTGTTTGTGGAAGGCCAGGGAGTGCCTGAGGCACAGGGGCTGTGTGGCACCTGGAGAGCCCTGTGTTGTCCCCACGCAGCCCCTGGGAGTGGGCGAGAGGTGGGAAGTGTTTGGAGGATTTGGAGGCCTGGGATGGCATGGGATGTCAGCATGGAGGGCCTGTGCTCAGGTGTGATCTGGTGCCTTGTGGTGGTGCATTGGCCGTGGGTGCCCTTTTTCAGCGCCAGCAGGATGGGAGAAATGCTGCTCAGGGCTGGGCCTTGAGGAGCTGCAGCCTGGCTGAGCTCTTGTGGAGTTGATCACAAACACTGTGTGCTCCCAGCCAGGGCTGCTGCTCTGTGCCATGCTGCTGCTTTTCTGCTTTTTCTAGCCTTGGCAACATGGTTTTGGCCTGAATGGGGAAGTGGTGTCTGCTTTGTGTAAAAGGTGGAATACGTGCTCTTTGTCACAAGAGGCAAACACGGAGTGCAACTCTTACTAGAGACGAGTGGCAGGCAATTAGAGCAGAGATTGAGAACGCAGATGTTTGAGCAGTGGTGTGTGGAAAGAAGCATCTGACTGCACGTTTGACAAGAATAGTGTGGAAGGAAGACTGGGGAAAACAAAATGAAAGGGAAATGAGTCTAAAGGGGCTGTAACACATTCCCTTCTCCGGTGCCTGTATTTTAGGAGTATAGCTCCAGATTCTAGCACTCTGTGGAGTTGTCAAAATTTGGGGATTTTAGTACACGAACATTGTATCCCCAGAAATTAGATAGTGCCTGAAGAAAACTGAAAGGAGACTGTAGAATTTTGTGAAAAAAAATTTGGTCAAATAAATAAAATAGAAAAGTGAAAAAATCAAAAGGGCAAGGAGGGTATATAAAGAGTGGTTAATATTCTACACAGGTGACCAGAAGGAGATAAAAGACACTTAAGGAGAAGATGGGGACTTGTCAGAACAAGGACATGCCTAGAGCCAGTCCCCTAAGATGTGTTTTAGTATATTAGAAAGAAATGGTAGGAATTGGAGGCTCTGAAAAGAAGGGAACTGGAGTTAAATACTGTAACCAATGGTGGCCTTTGTATAAACTGGAAGGTGGAGCAAAGTGGCCACTTATTGAGACTTTAGATTATAATACTCTGTTGTAGCTAATGTTGTTTTTGAGAAGAGAAGGAAAATAGGGAGAGGTTTCTTATGCCAACCTAATTTTTTTGTCTTCAGAACCACCCCGAATGGCAAAGAGATTGTGGGATCGGGCCTCCCTCTGACCCCATGGTGTTTGCCCTTGAAAAAGAAACTAGAAATGACAAGAGAAGAATGAAACGGTGTTCTTTGGTGTGCAGTATAGGCCAGAGATGTACAAAACCTGACAAAGTTTATCAGACAGTAGCACAGGAACAAGAATGAAGGGATTGTTTGCTCAAGCCTCCCCCTAGGAGAAGACAGGAGGAGGAGGGTGACTCAGAAGGAACACGATCTCCAACTCCAGCTCCCTGTCCTTCAGACAGTCCCATCTCATCCCGGACCAGAAAACATGTGTTCCAGGCACCTTTACGGGAGGCAGTGGGACCAGATGGAGAAAGGAAGTTAGTTCAAGTCTACATTTGACCTGGAGGCGTGGGAAAAAGTTGCTAAAAAGTATCAGAGTGATCGGATGGGCACTGCTGAATGCCTGCAGTTTATAATAAAACAACATATCCCAGAGTGGAGTGATATGCAGTTGTTGTTAGATGTTCTGATGGAATCTAAAAAGCAATTGATTTGAACAACAGCAGGGAATTTAGCAGATGATGATTATCCAAAGTGGCAGAGAGAAGAGCAGAAATGCAGAAATGCAAAGACTGTCAAGAATGGATTGCAAGCGGGATGGAGAGAGCCATTGCCAAAAGCATAAATTGGTCAAAGTTGTCTGAAGTGAAGCAGGGTCCTTCTGAGTCACCATCTGAATTCCTGGATGGTCTGAGGGACGCTCTGCGCTGATATACATGGCTAGACCCTGGGACTGAGGGAGGAATGCAACAGTTAGTATCCCTCATTTGAGGGGCATCCACTAAAACTATTGCACACAAACTTCAGAAGCCTTGGGGAGCAAATGCAAGAAATGTAGCAACCTTATTAGCTGAAGCATGGAGAGTATATAGCAATGGAGAAGAGAGGTACAAGAAAAGAAGGGGGAGACTGGTAGTAGTGGGAACAGAAGAGGGGAAAGGAAATCATAGCCAAGGACTATTTAAATAAGGAATAGCCAGACAAGGAGCACCTAGACAAGGAGCACCCAGTCCAAGTCTGCCCTGGTTAGATCAAAGATCAGTGTGCAGTTTGCAAACTATTGGTCATTAGAAAAATGAATGCCCAGAAAGGAAACAAGACAAGCAGCAAGGAAGAAGAGGCCGAGAGAGAGTGATCGCACCTGCAAAAGAAGACTGAAGAGGACTGGGGGAAAACCTTCCCGAGCAGACCCTCAGGTTATAATGAAGCTAGGGGAAAATGAAAAAGGAGTAGAATTTTTGGTTGACATGGGAACTACATATTTGGTTTTAAAGAAAGCCTTAATGACTGTGGGGGATAATTCTATCATGGTAAAAGGGGCAACTGGCCAATCTGAAAAAGCATCCTTTGGTAAATTGCTAAAGCATAAACTTGGGAAACAAGAGGGCATTCACAAATATTTGTAAATACACAATTTTCCAAACCCAATTTTAGGATCACTTTTAAAAATGGGGAAATGACCCTGGAGGTGAATGATCAACAGTATTTAGAAATATTGAGTTTAATATTAACAACCATGGAGACTGAAGAATAGATTAGTGGAGAAATAATATATGAAGTGTTTCCTGGAATATGGGCCACTGATGTGCCAGGGAGAGCAAAGAATGCACTCCCTATACAAATTAAACTTAAGGAAGGGAAACAAGCGGTCAGGATGAAGCAATACCCCCTGAAACAGGAAGAGAGGGGATCAGACCGGTCATTGCAAACTTTTTACAATAGGGACTGTTAAAAAAAATGTTAATCTGATTTTAACACTCTTCTCCTACCTGTCTGTAAACCTGATGGGTCATACCCAGTGGTACAAGATTGATGAGCCATTAATAAAATAACAGAAGATCTCTATCCTGTCGTGACAAATCTATCTACCTTGTTAACATGTCTAACCCCTAAAGGCTAAAGGATGGCCTGGGTGCCTCAGAGCTGTCGCAGCAGTTGTGCTGAACATGCAGGATGCACACAAATTCACCCGAGGCCAGAAAATGACTGTGCTAGTGTCCCATACAGTGTGCACGGTGTTAGAAATGAAAGGTGGGCACTGGCTTTCC
>JAVTVJ010001002.1:0-23751 GCA_034509425.1 Eopsaltria australis | reverse complement strand
CACGCCGGAGCGCCCCCTGCAGGCACCGGGGAATCATCACACCCAGAGCGCCCCCTGCAGGCACCAGGGAATCATCACACCCAGAGCGCCCCCTGCAGGCACCGGGGAATCATCACACCCAGAGCGCCCCCTGCAGCCATCAGGGAATCATCACACCAGAGCGCCCCCTGCAGGCACCGTTGGCGATCATCACACCATACGCCCCCTGCAGGCCACCAGGAATCATTCACACCCCAGGAGGCCCCCTGCAGGCACGGGGAATCATCACACCCAGAGCGCCCCCTGCAGGCACCGGGGAATCATCACACCCAGAGCGCCCCCTGCAGGCACTGGGGATTCATCACACCCAGAGCGCCCCTTGCAGGCACCAGGGAATCATCACACCCAGAGCGCCCCCTGCAGGCACCAGGGAATCATCACACCCAGAGCGCCCCCTGCAGCCACCGGGGAATCACCACACTCGAAGCACCCCCTGCAGGCTGTGACTGGAACTGCATCAAAAGGGAAAGGTGCCTCAAGTCAAGCAGGATGCCACTGGGTTTCTGGTTCTGTTTGTTGGTTATCACCATAGCTGTCGTTGTTTGCTAGCTTTGTTTTAGATATTAGTAAAGAACTGTTATTCCTATTCCCGTATCTTTGCCTGAGAGCCTCATGATTTTAAATTTATAATAATTTGGAGGAAGAGGGGTTACAGTTTCCCATTCCAAGGGAGGCTCCTGCCTTCCTTAACAAACACCTGTCTTTCAAACCAGGACAGATTTTGGCACACAACGTGAGGCCCGAGGGCATCGAGAGAAAAAAGGATAACAGTTCTTGTGTAACGCAGTTTTTGTGTGCTGGATATAGGACACCAGTGTAATTACTGTGCTGCTGAGTAATGCAGCAACATAAACCCTCTGTGAACATCTCTATTAAGAAGTTTATTTCAATTCTAAATTACCTTTCTTTTCATTTGTTACACTGGGATCAAAAAACAAGGTTGTTAAATTGTTCTGTTCCCTCCAATGCTATTAAAGAGAAAAAGAATAGGAACACTTTATTAAGTAATCCATTTCTAAGCCACCTCACATGTAGTACAGAATACAGAGCCAACTCATATTTGGCAAGAACTATTCATGTCAAACCAATCCAATTTCCTTTTCTGACAGGGCAAATGGCTCAATGGATGAAAAAAAAAAAAAAAAGCAGTAGATGTGACATTTTTACTGTAGGAGCATTTTAATATGTGTGGTATTTTTATAAATAATACCCAGAAATCATAGGACTGTATTAGAATACATGGATGGTGTCACCTTGTGCTGGAGCAAAACTTAGCGAGAAGAAAAAGGGAGTTTAGGGAATAGCTGTTAATGGTTTGGCCTCTGGGAATGCCTCCTGGAGCACTGCAAAAAAATGGGACTTGCCTGACTTCCTAAACTCTCCTGCAATCAGGCACTGGGAAATGACACACTTCTTATATAAACAATGATAAATAGTGAGAAAGATACAATTTCTTGTGATGTCTTTTTGCTCTGAAATGATTTGAACTCAAGCTTTTCAGGAAGGAATTTATTGAAATTTACCTTTAAAGTTGAGCCAACTCACTAACGTGACAGGGATTAAAAAAGAAAAGCTGAAAGATAGTCCAGACATCTCATGGGGAGAACAGGGGACAGAAACCTGACATATGCATCAGAGTAGAAAGATTAGGATGTGCACCTGAAGAAAAGAACTATGAACTAGACAGGTTTAGGAACTTCACGATGGGACAGGGACATTTCAAACCCTGGCACAGGAACTTGTGCACTCAGAAAAAGTTCATGTTTAAGTCATACAGATGTGCAGGAATATGAATCTGGAACATGGAATCAGGAATAGGTGATTATAATTACACACTCCAATTTAATCACTTGCAGGTACTTAAACACCTTCTCGAATAAATGCAAACTGTGTTCTTTTCTGCATTAGGGATTATAATTTAAGGTTGAGATTCCAGATCTAAGTGATAGCAAGTAGGTATCAGATGAAAGTCAAGAAAAGGGATTTAGAGACTGAAAGAGCTTTTAAAATCGGAACCTAAAAGAAGAAATCATTTCCTTTATAAATATGAAACTATAACAGAAGCAGAGTGGAAAGCTCCTAGATTGCACTCATTCTTGAGGATGATCCTCTCTGGAAGAAATTTGACTTTAGCTGGAGGAAGCCTGTAGCTCAGCAAGCCAGTGAAGGTGAATTCTCAGGAATGTATCTGCAATTGTCAGTGCTTTCTGCAGAACACCCAAATCCCCCCCATTCCTCTCCACCCCTACCTTGCAGTGTTAGTTCTTGCCAAACCCAGATCCTGCTCACAAACTCGGGGTGGCACCTTCAAGGGAGAAAACTGCTCACTGGAGTGGTGACTGAAACACAGAGTGATTTAAACTAAAGGTACAGTTAACAGCAACTGAAATACAGCCTGACTTCAACTGCAAGTACAGCTAACAGCAGCTGGAATACAGCCTGACTTAACCAACAGGACAAGTGACACCCTTGCCAAGTGCCAGCCAGATCCCTGTGGCTTCCCAGCTGTCCCTCCCTCTGCACACCTCAGCCAACCCATCTCTTCTGCTCCCCAAGCACTCCCAGCACCTCACCTGAGCTCCACCCACACATCTGGACTCCTGCACATCAGGAGAAGGTGATTCTCTCTGAGCAGGAGGAGTTTGTGCTGCCTGAGCACTGAGGGAGTGCGACAAGCTGGGACAGCCAAGGCTGTGGGGCAGAGCCAGCCCTGCTGCTCTGCACCCCTTCCCCACCCCAACACACGGCTCTGCACTGCTTATTCACCATTTCCTGCCACTTTGGGCACCTCTGGGCCACTCTGGGCATGTGTGGAGGGATGGGATTCCATGTGCTGTGGAATATGACCACAGGCATGCCAGTCACAGTTATCATTATGCATCTCCAAGTTCAACTGTTTACACCCAGAGCTGAATGATGTGGATGGGGACGTGGAGGTGCTTTGTGGCCAACTGAGACTCTCAAAGGCTGGAAGCTGCCCTGCTAAATGTGCCACGGGCCTAAAAAAGGGGTGTAGTTCTCAAATGGTCAGTCCAGCACCATTCCTGAGCTTGACACTCACTTTAAATCAGCATGCCATTGAAAAATAAGTATTACAGATGAAGCTTATCTTACAAGGAATGTATCATTTACATTTTTAAACTCACACTCTTTGTTTTCAGGTAACCCATAAAGTTCCTGCTCTGCAAGGCCAGTGGACATTCCTTCTTGCCTTTCCCCTGTTTTTGTCCTTGATCATACCTTGAAAAAGCAATTCCACAGGACAAGAACTCATCTGAAATCTTTGGTGCAAGCAGAATGTCACAGACCTGAGAATTTGTCTGATCCCTTTAGGCACCAGGAGTTGAATCATTCATCCAGAGACCCCTGACAAAGATCTTGAACATTTTGTGCCCTCCAAGTGCTTTTGAAATCCTATCCAGGTTTAAATCAATGCTTTCATCTTCTTTGATCTCCTGCAACCATGCAAGTATTAACATACACAGTGCTGACTGAAAGACACTGGATAAAATGGCTGTTTTTACAATTTCCTCATTTCAGAAAACAGTACAATGGCGATAATGCCACAAATAACTCACTAGGAATTCTTCTTATAAGCAAACAGAGGAAGTGTGAGTTTAGGAAGAGGCAAGGAGTTGAGAAGATGCAATCCATTAAAAGACTAGATTTAGTAGTATAAGTCAAGATACATCTATAAATACTGGCTTTGCTTTGGGTCAGTGAAAATAGAAACTAGATTTTATTCCAGAAGTCAATCTGAAACCTGTTAGGCAGAATTGCCTAACACTTAATAACCACCAGGGAGTCCAAGTTTTGTCTGAGAGAAAAACCAACAAAAGCAGTGGATTATTAAATTCATGACCAACTTCCTGACTTCTGGAAACATTTGTTTCTGCTACCACAAAAGTGGGCTTTAGTTGAGCCATATATTTCTTTGTTTGAGATTCCCACTATATTCTTTTGTGGGTTTAGGAACATTTCAACTTCCCTCTTCTGAGTATTACCTATTCTGTCAGTGAAGAAGCAATGAAGTCACAGCAGAGTTTAAAATCACTGCCCAGAAGTTGTCCTGGTGTGCTTTTTCCCAGCTCCTAGGACGTGTTGAAGAGCTTTTTTATGGAATGCAGTGTCAGCCCTCTGATTACAGCTGGCTTGGGATGGGACCTACCAACCAGGAAATGCAGTGAAAAAAAGGAAGTGTGTTGGAAATGGTTTCTGAAGGACTGTCAGGAATTAGTTTTGGAGCTTATTTGAAGCATTACCACGTTGGGTTCTGTTGTTGTGTGTCTGAGGAGTAACTTCAGCTCCTTGCAGACCAGCACCCTTCCTTTGGCCTGGAATGCTCGCCCACATCTCCTACAGACCTCCTACAGACCAAGAAAATGGAGAAGCAGCTTCTGATTTCCCTCTGGCCTGATTTTACAGGATGTATTTAGAGATATTTAACAAGCCACAAGCAGTGACTCGCTGACTAACTCGTGTCCCAACACTGTGATTTCATAGGCATTTTATGACACACTCTGTCCTACCTGTAGTGCTGCAGTTGTGATTCCAGCTGCTGGATGTACATTTGCAGATGTGGCACCTCGTTAGCTCTCACTTCCAGCTCCTTCACTTTGCCAAGGCTGTTCAGGACAGCGTGCCTGGCCTCCTCCACCTTCCTCCTCATCTCTGCCTGCTCCCTCTTCAGCTTACGGTTGCAATCCTCCAGGCTGACCAGAGCTTCCTGAGAGCTCTTCAGTTCCCTCTCCAGCCCCTGATTGAACCTGATGCCTTCTTCAATCTGCCCATCCCTGGAGCTCTGGATGAGCTCCATTTCCTCCAGGACCCTTTGGAGGCACTTGCTCTGCGGGTGGTTCTGTGCTAATGGTCTCTGACTCCCTAGGAAGCAGGATCTCTCTTCTTTGGGGCTGGCATGGCTCTTCCGCAGGCCCACCTGGAATGACACCAAACAGGGAGAAATGGATGTCTTTTAATCAAGACGGAAAATGGCTGGATTGAGCTTTGTTGGGTTTTTTTAAAATCACATGTAGTTCATCAGCAACTAAAGCTACTTGACCTTTGCCAAATACAGAGACAAGGAAGCAGTCTCTGGAAAGTAATTTTTAATACCCAGCTATACATTGAATTTCCAAACTACTCCTTATTGTATTAATTGCACAAGTTTCTGTATGGCTATAATGTCATTTCTATGGTCGGTACTCAGAAGTCAAGTAGTGTGCTGAAAAAGCTATTTCCAATGAAGTTGTGTTCAGAAGAAGAGAGCCAGGAGCAGCTGAGGGTGTTCTGGAGTTCGCCTCTTTGTCCTTTTGATTCTTCCTAGGACCTCTGACTGGTGACTTCCTCTTTGCTTCTGCTTTCCTTTCCCTTTTGAGATGGAAATGGTAAAAGTGGCTTTGACCTGCCTTGCTGGGCATTGTGAAGAGGAGCAGCCAGCTGCTGCAGGTGGAAGTGTCCCAGGTGCAGCAGTTCTGTGAGTGCTGTGTTAGTATCAAACCAGAGCTGGTCAGACCTGCCAGAACAACTGGTCCATGCTGCCCTTCACTGCTCTGCCTGTTCCACACCATTTCATGCCAGAGCAATTTAACTGCTGTTAAGTGTGTGTGTTTCACTCGAGCCAGCACAGCAGAAGCAGCAGAAACCAGCCCCAGAATTAATGGGGCTCTCTAGAGGAGCTCCAGACTCTTCATCAGCCTGCTCACAGAACTGGCTCCAACTCTGAACTCTCGTGACCACGCTCTGAAGAAAACATACTTCTAATGTTTCTGGGGCACTGCATGTGCTCCTGCAGGTAAGAATCCAGAAGTTCTTTCTTCCTTCAGGAAAAGCCTGCACTGGTGCATATCCAGCATATATCATCAGCACATCCTGACTGCACGTGCAACAGAAGAAGCAGCAGCGTTGTACACTTGGGCTTGTTAAGCTGAACTGCCCTACACTTCTACACAGAGTGCTCATCAGCCTATCCCATAACTATTTACAATGGCACACTGGTGAAGATGCATTTCTCCTTAAACATTTCTCCTTAAAGCCTCCCTGGAATAAACTTTGCTGAGAAGTTAATGCCGAGGATGAACAAGCAGCTCCGGTCTCAGTCTGGAGGTGGACGAGTTATTAACACTGACTTTCCGAGAGCAGCATCTTTCCCGAAGCACTCGGGCCACGCCAGCCGCCCCGGGGGCCGGTGCAGAAGCGCCGCGGACTCACCTGCAGCGCCAGGCACCGCGCAGCGCTGCTCTGCAGGGCGGCCCGCATGTCCTCCACCAGCTCCCGCAGGCTGCCGTTCTCCTCCTCCAGCTTGGCGATGCGCTCCTCGGCCTGCTCCAGCGCCACCATCTCCTCGTAGCACTCTCGGCAGCAGGGCCCCGGCGGCCGGCGCTCGGCGCTGCCCGCGGCTCCGCGGCCCGCGGGGTCAGCGCGGCGGCGGCGGCGGGGGCTGCGCAGGCGGGTCTGGGTCTCGATGTGCTCGCTCTCCCGGCCCAGCGGCAGCCGCGGCCCCGCGCGGCTACTGAAGTGGCCGCAGAGCCGCGCGTGGAACTGGCGGAAGGAGAGCTCGGCCGAGAGCCCGTCCCACAGCCCCGCGCACTCCTCGGGCTCCGCCGCCTCCTCCAGCCCCAGCACCTGGCACAGCGTGCGGAAATCCTCGCCGGGGATGCGGCCCGCCCCGGCGCAGTCCAGGTGGTGGAAGATCTCCTGCAGGTACTGGTCCAGGCCGGTGGCCAGCACGACCATCTCGTTCTCCACGCCGCGGTCCAGCCCGGAGTGGTAGGCGAGGGCGCTGACCAGCCACTGCGTGCGCCGGGCCGGCCGCCCGTAGGGGTCCCAGCCCTCCGGCGGCTCCATCGCGCCCGCCCGGCCCGCGGCGCTGCCCCAGCATCCCGAGCCCGCCCGAGCTCGGCCCCGGCCCGCGGCGGGGCGGGACGGGCGGGGCGGGGCCGCCGCTGCTCCGGAGCTGCTCCCGGAGCGCCCGGCTCGCCCCGCAGCGCCCGCCTTTGTCCGCCAGGAAAAGGGATCCGGGCAAATCGGGCAGGTGCCGCCCTGCTCCCTTTGGCTGCCAAGCCTGCGCCCCAAGTTGCTTTCTGATTTCGTAGCTAATTTCTCCCTGGCTTCTGATTAACACGAGCAAGACAATAGCATCGCACAATCCAGTTTGGCAAGTGAGGCTTGTGAACCTGGGAGTGCTTCAACTAAATTAAAATCCCAGTGTGCTTGAGCGTCGACCTTCTGTTCGCTCAGGCTTCCTCACCTCTGCAGATGAGGTGACTTTATGGTGTTGGCATGTGGCTTTTAAGAGCTCTGCCATTGAGATGAGTAAGTGTTAAAGTCGTTCAAACGAGCTGCCCAGAGCAGTGATTTTAGTCTCTCTTTGGCTGGGGACTAGGACCGGCGTTGTTGAACGCAGGGAGCAGCACGAGCAGGGCTCCTCCAGCAGCACGGACACGCCACAAGCCAGAGGGGACGTGGCACCAGAGGGGACAGTGGCACCAGAGGGGACCGTGGCACCAGCTGTGCCCAAGGTCTGAACAGCGTGGCAAAGTCATGTGGTGCTAACAAGCCGCATGAACAGCCCGGGCAAGGCTTGGGGAGTGCTCTCAAGAGCTGATCATTCTACTATTCTCTCCAGGATAAAAAAGGAGCCAACCAATCCAGCTGATATGTGAGGAAAGAGAATTCAAGTTCCTTTTAAACACTGCTTAATACAGGGCTGGCGTTCTTTCGAGTGATCTGATGCTAATAAATGTTTGCTCACATGTGGTGGGGTTTCTCTGCAAATAGGCTTTGATGAGAAATTTCTGACCGCTTCTGGTTTTGCTCTTTAAGGTAAGTCGAGCACCCGAGTAGCTGTTGTGGAGAATTGCTCAGTATTTTCCCAGGAGGAGCCTCACATTTTAGCAGAGGAGCAAGGTCAGGCAAAGGGTTAAAAGCTTTCCCTCCTGAAGTGACACACTTTCAGAGGAGCCTGTGAGGAGAAGTCCCCTGAGCCACTGCCAGGGCTCTTTGCCTCCTCTGCAGGCTCAGTATTCTGGGAGTTCCACGAGCCTCAGCTGCCACAGGATTTTCCTCTGAATATTTCTTGTTGTGCAGTAGACAGGGAGAATATTTTGTGCTAGATTCTCCTCTGGGCTTTGAGGTCAACCTCAGGAATTGTGCTGATTTTCATGTCCAGGTGAACTTTTTATCGATAGTAAGGAAAAGGAAAGAGGTACCATGAAAAAGAAATGGCTTAAAATGTGAGTGGCCCAACCACATTAAAAATGAAATCTTAACCAAAGAATTTTTTTATTTTTTTCCCCTGATAGGTAGGGTGAAACATGCAGTGCTATTGCAAATAAAGTTCTTTGAAAAGATTCAGCCAGCAGCCAGCTGTATGAAAATCAAAAGAGCCAAGGCTGAGACAGGGCATGGGAAGAATCTTCAGCTCTTCCTGTTGGAGGTGGGACAGTATGAAAACTGACTCTGGCAGTTCCCCAGAGGTAACAGGCATTATTTGCAGGGAAGAGCAGATGCCCCAAGCTGTTGGTGGCCCAAGCCCTGCCGTGGCTGGCCCAGTTTCAGTCCTAGCTGGACCAGGGCGGCTGGCTCGGGAGGGGAGGAGGTGGGGGGATCTCAGGGGCCTTCTGCTTCACGGCCGGGCTGGGGGGCCGTGGGGGAGGCTCTGATTTCCTGGGGGGCTGCTGCTGCTGAGGCCATGTCTGAGAGCTGTCAAAGCGGACGGTCTTTGGGCTCCCAGGGCGCGAGGAAGAGTCGCGTCTTCTTGGCCGGGATGGTGGAGCTGCAGCAGGGCGCCTGTGCAGAGAGGAGTGGCTGAGGCCCCCAGCTGCACCTGGCACACAGGGACCCTCCTGCACAGCAGGCCCTGACCTGGCAAGGCTCCCCAGCACGGCTGGAGCTGCTGGCACAGCCTGGCCCAGCTGCACAGCTGCCCCTCAAGGCCCCAGCCAGCAGGGCATGGCTCTGGGCAGGCTCCCTGGCCAGGAGCGGCCCCAGAGCGCGTCTGCCTTTCAAGGGCAATCTCATCCCTGCTCTTTCTCCTCCCCACCTTGCTTTGCCTCTGCCCGCTGCTCCTGGGGCTGCTCTTGGCCAGGCAGCCTCAGTGGGAGCCAGCACCGGCTGCAGCCCCAGCGGGCTGCCCAGGACAAGGCCCAGCCATTAAGAGGCCAATTCAAGCACTGGGCAGCAGCAGAAGCCTCAGCAGAGTTATCTGGAGGACCACTGTCTCTCCACAACTCCACAGCAGCCTCACTGGGAATGTTTTCTGACTGTGAGCAGGCTTTCAAGAAGTTGGGGTGGAGATCAACAATGACTTGCTCTTTCTTGCTCTTCCACCACCGGTACCCGACATAGCACAGGGCCATGGAAAGTGGCACAGTGAACAGTGTCACTACTGTGCCCACCATGCAGGACCTGCGCACATCCTGGGGGCAGAGAACGCTTCTGGATGTATCCTGGGCATCTGACTTGCCGAGCAGTTCTGTGGGATCTGTGGGGAGCGTGAGCCCGTGCTGCGCTGCACTGCTGAGCTGGCAGCACGGTGCCTACGGCCAGGACGTTCTCTGTTGCCCCAGAGCTGGGGCCTGCAGGCACCTTGCCGCCCCTCGGCACAGGCCGTGCCCCCCAACAAAGGCCAGAAGGCCGGCAGGAGAGCCCGGGGCCAGCGCAGCTGCTTGGCCAGTGGCTCCTTCGAGGGACAGGGGCCAAGCCAGCCCTGGGCAGCACCTGCCACCCGCGACCCTCCGTGCCCCGCCACAGCTGCCCCAGCCCGAGGGGACAGAGCCGGGCCCTGTCAGGACACACTGCAGCAATTACCTCCTGTGCCACTGCCTGGCATTGCCGTCCCTCCTTCGGCAGAGGCTGGCAAGGGGCCACTGCCTCGTCCTTGAACAGCCTCCTCCTGCATAGCCATTTGCTTCATCACTTGAGAAAGGAATAGGGACAGCCGGATCAGATGAAACCATTCCCCTTTTGAGGAGAGGGCTACTTCTGAAGGCAATACTGGTCAAAGACATTGGTAAAGGTTCAGGAAAACACCCAGGCTCTTGGGGCTGGGACAGGGCCCTCCCGGCTCCAAACAGCCTCCCCTCCTGATCTACCAGAGACTGGGAAATTGCAGGGGATCTCAGGGTGTGCATGGCCCATGGTGCAGTTTGGGCGCCCTGGCAGCTGATGCCAAATGCCTTCCTGCAGAGGCTGGGGAGAAGCTGCAGCCAGGCCAGGCTGGCAAACAGCCCTGCAGGGCATGAAAGCAGCAGCGGGGCAGTGCCCTCTTTTGCAGTGCCCAGGTCCCCAAGGCACAAGGGGATCCCAGCACAGCATGGAATGGTTCTGGTCTGTGCTCCCTTCTAGATGAGAGTGCTGGCAAGGCTTTTCCAGCAGCTGGGATGGAAGATGCTTTGCAATCCTTGGAAACTTCTGCAGGTGAGTTCTCCTTTTCCTCTCAGAGAATAATCACTGGGAACCTGGCAGGAAGCAGGTGACAGAAGCTTCTGTGGCTGTTGAGTTACAGATGTGTCTGCAGAGAGGACATTTCCAGCTCCTGGGCTGGGTGCTGCACACAAGTCCAGCTCCCATGGCAGGGGTGAGTAGTGTGTCCCTGCTGAGCCCACAGGCTGAGCACTGCTTCTGTGGGATCCTTGCATGGGAAAATGCAAATACTTTCTCTTAAGGTCCTCTGAGAGAGATGAACAAACCTATAGGAGACACTAAGTCCCTGGAGGAATCCAAACAACTGGAGCAAATCCTGACTTATCTGCAGAAACATGGTGGGTCCCTGTCCCTCGGCCTTCTCCTGAGACTCAGCAGCCGGGGGCTTTGGCTGCACAGCTGTAGCCCAAACTGCACCACGGGCCATGCACACGCTGAGATCCCCTGCAATTTCCCAGTCTCCCAGCAGCTCAGGAGGGGCAGCTGTTTGGAGAAGGGAGGGCCCTTGGCAGCCCCAAGAGCCTGGGTGTTTTCCTGATCCTTATCCATGACTTTGACACCTATTGTTTCCTGAAGCTGCCACCTCAGCAAGGGGGAAGGGTTCCATCTGATCCAGCTGTCCTTCTTCCTTTCTCCAGAGATGGACCAAAAGGCTTTGCTGAAGGCAGCACTTTCAGGGGGAAGCAGCGGCTCTGAGCCAGCCCCTGCCACACGAAGGGAGGAGATGCCGGATATTGCCATACAAGGTGATTGCTGTGCCAGGCTCAGGGCACTCGCGTGCTGAGCAGTCCTGCTGGGGTCCCTGCGTGGGAGACACGTCCCCAAGCCTGGGAGCAGCTGCAGGGGCTGCCCATGGTGGGGAAAGGGCAGAGGGGGAGAGCTGGGCTCCAGTGTGTCCTGACAGGGCCCGGCCCTGTCCCCTCGGGCTGGGGCAGCTGTGGCGGGGCAGGGAGGGTCGCGGGTGGCAGGTGCTGCCCAGGGCTGGCTTTGGCCCCTGTCCCTCGAAGGAGCCACTGGCCAAGCAGCTGCGCTGGCCCCGGGCTCTCCTGCCGGCCTTCTGGCCTTTGTTGGGGGGCACAGCCTGTGCCGAGGGGCGGCAAGGTGCCTGCAGGCCCCAGCTCTGGGGCAACAGAGAACGTCCTGGCCGTAGGCACCGTGCTGCCAGCTCAGCAGTGCAGCACAGCACGGGCTCACGCTCCCCACAGATCCCACAGAACTGCTCGGCAAGTCAGATGCCCAGGATACATCCAGAAGCGTTCTCTGCCCCCAGGATGTGCGCAGGTCCTGCATGGTGGGCACAGTAGTGACACTGTTCACTGTGCCACTTTCCATGGCCCTGTGCTATGTCGGGTACCGGTGGTGGAAGAGCAAGAAAAAGTAAGTCATTGTTGATCTCCACCCCAACTTCTTGAAAGCCTGCTCACAGTCAGAAAACATTCCCAGTGAGGCTGCTGTGGAGTTGTGGAGAGACAGTGGTCCTCCAGATAACTCTGCTGAGGCTTCTGCTGCTGCCCAGTGCTTGAATTGGCCTCTTAATGGCTGGGCCTTGTCCTGGGCAGCCCGCTGGGGCTGCAGCCGGCGCTGGCTCCCACTGAGGCTGCCTGGCCAAGAGCAGCCCCAGGAGCAGCGGGCAGAGGCAAAGCAAGGTGGGGAGGAGAAAGAGCAGGGATGAGATTGCCCTTGAAAGGCAGACGCGCTCTGGGGCCGCTCCTGGCCAGGGAGCCTGCCCAGAGCCATGCCCTGCTGGCTGGGGCCTTGAGGGGCAGCTGTGCAGCTGGGCCAGGCTGTGCCAGCAGCTCCAGCCGTGCTGGGGAGCCTTGCCAGGTCAGGGCCTGCTGTGCAGGAGGGTCCCTGTGTGCCAGGTGCAGCTGGGGGCCTCAGCCACTCCTCTCTGCACAGGCTCGCCTCTGCACAGCGGATGAAAGACGGTGGCTGGATCTCGCGCCCAGCCAATGCGAGCAGCTCCTCCAGCAGTGAGGAGAGGCTGGGCACACCGATCAAAAACCCTCAGTGGATGACCCCAGAACAGATGCCATCTAGGAGGAACTGGCAGATCCCTGGGAAGATCCCAGTGCCACCTCTGCTCCCCATTGGTGTCACCGAGCCACCTCCGCTCCCCCTGGGTGTCCCCGAGCCACCTCCGCTCCCCCTGGGTGTCCCCGAGCCACCTCCACTCCCCATGGGTTTCCCTAAGCCACCTCCACTACATGCAGAATTCCCTGAGCCACCTGCCCTCCCTGCTGGAATCCCTGAGCCACCTCCGCTCCCCATGGGGAACTCAATATCGTCTTTGCCCCCTCCCAGCCCATCCCCATCTGGCCAGAGACCACGGAACTCGTTCAGCACCTTCCATGCTCTGCTGAGACCAAAAAGTTCCACTCCTCCACCTCCAAAATCTCCTGGGGAGCCCTCCATGTGAAACTTAATGCCCCCTTATACCCACCTCCCTGACAGGGCAGGGATTTGCCCATGTTTTATGTTCTAATAAAGAAATGCAGTTGTTACACCAGTGTCTGGGTGGCACCCCCAGCAAAGGCCACACGGCACCAGCCCTGGCTGAGCTCCATGTCCGGCAGCAGCCGTGGATGCCCACGGTGTGGGCAGGCAGGAGGCAGGCAGGGAGGGGCTGCTGTGACCAGTGGCGGGGCCCGAGGGGCCGGGGGAGCCCATGCTGAGCGTCCCTGGGCTGAGGGCACATTTCCTTCACTGCCATCAGCTGCGCCTGCACCTCCTGAGACTCGCACACAGGGATATTTGGGGGTCTGTGGAGGGTGTGCAGAGATCCCTCGTGAGGCACACACAGGGATATTTGGGGGTCTCTGGCAGCTGTGCAGGGATCCCTCGTGTGCTGTGCAGCTGGGTTAAACTCGAGGGGCTTTTTCACCCTTCTCAGCACGGCCAAGGGACACTGTGGGTCGAGGCTGTGCTCAGCTGGCACGAAGCGCCCTGCAAAGCCTCGGGCGGGGCCCATGCCCGGGGCCGGGTTCCCTCTGCAGCCGCCGCGCCCACGTCGGGCCGCGTTCTGCGGCCGGGCCGGGCGAGGGTCCCGGCGGGGAAGGGCCAAGGCCGGGGCTGCCATGGGGCTGCCATGGGGCTGCCATGGGGCTGCCGAGCAGCGCCGTGGCCCTGGGCTGCAGCCAAACACACACTGACAGCCATGGGGCACAGGAGGCACCCAGGGCTACAGCTGAGGCCCTGGCTTCTCTCCCTCAGGGGCTCCTTGCAGGGCCCAGTTCCTTAAAGCACACGGGGAACCCAGCACGCCAGGAAAACTGTTCTGATCTGTGCTTCCACCTAGACTGGGATCGTGCTATGGGTTATCTGGAAGTCCTGGCCAGGGAGCCTGCCCAGAGCCATGCCCTGCTGGCTGGGGCCTTGAGGGGCAGCTGTGCAGCTGGGCCAGGCTGTGCCAGCAGCTCCAGCCGTGCTGGGGAGCCTTGCCAGGTCAGGGCCTGCTGTGCAGGAGGGTCCCTGTGTGCCAGGTGCAGCTGGGGGCCTCAGCCACTCCTCTCTGCACAGGCGCCCTGCTGCAGCTCCACCATCCCGGCCAAGAAGATGCGACTCTTCCTCGCGCCCTGGGAGCCCAAAGACCGTCCGCTTTGACAGCTCTCAGACGTGGCCTCAGCAGCAGCAGCCCCCCAGGAAATCAGAGCCTCCCCCACGGCCCCCCAGCCCGGCCGTGAAGCGGAAGGCCCCTGAGATCCCCCCACCTCCTCCCCTCCCGAGCCAGCCGCCCTGGTCCAGCTAGGACTGAAACTGGGCCAGCCACGGCAGGGCTTGGGCCACCAACAGCTTGGGGCATCTGCTCTTCCCTGCAAATAATGCCTGTTACCTCTGGGGAACTGCCAGAGTCAGTTTTCATACTGTCCCACCTCCAACAGGAAGGGCTGAAGATTCTTCCCATGCCCTGTCTCAGCCTTGGCTCTTTTGATTTTCATACAGCTGGCTGCTGGCTGAATCTTTTCAAAGAACTTTATTTGCAATAGCACTGCATGTTTCACCCTACCTATCAGGGGAAAAAAATAAAAAAATTCTTCGGTTAAGATTTAATTTTTAATGTGGTTGGGCCACTCACATTTTAAGCCATTTCTTTTTCATGGTACCTCTTTCCTTTTCCTTACTATCGATAAAAAGTTCACCTGGACATGAAAATCAGCACAATTTCTGAGGTTGACCTCAAAGCCCAGAGGAGAATCTAGCACAAAATATTCTCCCTATCTACTGCACAACAAGAAATATTCAGAGGAAAATCCTGTGGCAGCTGAGGCTCATGGAACTCCCAGAATACTGAGCCTGCAGAGGAGGCAAAGAGCCCTGGCAGTGGCTCAGGGGACTTCTCCTCACAGGCTCCTCTGAAAGTGTGTCACTTCAGGAGGGAAAGCTTTTAACCCTTTGCCTGACCTTGCTCCTCTGCTAAAATGTGAGGCTCCTCCTGGGAAAATACTGAGCAATTCTCCACAACAGCTACTCGGGTGCTCAACTTACCTTAAAGAGCAAAACCAGAAGTGGTCAGAAATTTCTCATCAAAGCCTATTTGCAGAGAAACCCCACCACATGTGAGCAAACATTTATTAGCATCAGATCACTCGAAAGAACGCCAGCCCTGTATTAAGCAGTGTTTAAAAGGAACTTGAATTCTCTTTCCTCACATATCAGCTGGATTGGTTGGCTCCTTTTTTATGCTGGAGAGAATAGTAGAATGATCAGCTCTTGAGAGCACTCCCCAAGCCTTGCCCGGGCTGTTCATGCGGCTTGTTAGCACCACATGACTTTGCCACGCTGTTCAGACCTTGGGCACAGCTGGTGCCACGGTCCCCTCTGGTGCCACGGTCCCCTCTGGTGCCACGGTCCCCTCTGGTGCCACGGTCCCCTCTGGCTTGTGGCGTGTCCGTGCTGCTGGAGGAGCCCTGCTCGTGCTGCTCCCTGCGTTCAACAACGCCGGTCCTAGTCCCCAGCCAAAGAGAGACTAAAATCACTGCTCTGGGCAGCTCGTTTGAACGACTTTAACACTTACTCATCTCAATGGCAGAGCTCTTAAAAGCCACATGCCAACACCATAAAGTCACCTCATCTGCAGAGGTGAGTGTTAAATACGAGGTCCAGTCTCCTGTTAAAATTTAAAGGTTTAATAAAAAGACAATAAGGGACAAGGTATAGGGGAAAAGGTTAACACGTCCAGGTGACGCCGGGAACCCTTGGCACGGAGCCAAGAGCACGCCTGCCATTCTCCTGAGACTCAGCAGCCGGGGGCTTTGGCTGCACAGCTGTAGCCCAAACTGCACCACGGGCCATGCACACGCTGAGATCCCCTGCAATTTCCCAGTCTCCCAGCAGCTCAGGAGGGGCAGCTGTTTGGAGAAGGGAGGGCCCTTGGCAGCCCCAAGAGCCTGGGTGTTTTCCTGATCCTTATCCATGACTTTGACACCTATTGTTTCCTGAAGCTGCCACCTCAGCAAGGGGGAAGGGTTCCATCTGATCCAGCTGTCCCTCTTCCTTTCTCCAGACATGGACCAAAAGGCTTTGCTGAAGGCAGCACTTTCAGGGGGAAGCAGCGGCTCTGAGCCAGCCCCTGCCACACGAAGGGAGGAGATGCCGGATATTGCCGTACAAGGTGATTGCTGTGCCAGGCTCAGGGCACTCGCGTGCTGAGCAGTCCTGCTGGGGTCCCTGCGTGGGAGACACGTCCCCAAGCCTGGGAGCAGCTGCAGGGGCTGCCCATGGTGGGGAAAGGGCAGAGGGGGAGAGCTGGGCTCCAGTGTGTCCTGACAGGGCCTGACTATGTCCCCTTGGGCTGGGGGAGCTGTCCAAGGGGAAGGAAGGAGAGAGGGATGTTGTGGCACTGCATGCTGCAGTTTTTCCCAGGGCTTTAGGGAGGGTTTCATCTTTGGGAGGGACAGAGCCCCCAGGGGCCCATGGATTGCTCCAGCTGCCCCTCCAGGGATGCTGCCCAGGGCCTGCAAAGAGGGTGCAGAGTGACCAGGAGCCAGCCCAGAGCTGCCCAGGCCCCTCTGCACCTTTGGCCATGTCCATTGACATCTGGCTCCCACGGCCTTAGCCGAGCCCCTTGCAGTGCCCAGGTCCCCAAGGCACAAGGGGATCCCAGCACAGCATGGAATGGTTCTGGTCTGTGCTCCCTTCTAGGTGTGGGTGCTGGCAAGGCTTTTCCAGCACCTTGGCTTCATGAAGATTTGCAGCCCCTGGAGCCTCCTGCAGGTATGTTGCCAGTGTTTATAAAAGACTAATCATTGACAACCTGGCAGGAACCAGGTGACAGAAGCTTCTCTGGCTGTTGAGTTACAGGTGTGTCTGCAGGAAAGACTTTTCAAGCGCCTTTGCTGGTTTCTCCACACAAGCCAGGCTCCCATCGCAGGGGTGAGTCGTGTGTCCCTGCTGAGCCCACAGGCTGAGCTCTGGTTCTGTGGGATCCATTCATCTGAAATGGAAACACTTTCTCTTAAGGTCCTCCTAGACAGAGGAACAAACCTACAGGAAACATTAAGTCCCTGAAGGCATCCAAACACATGCATCAGAGGCTGATTGATCTGGAGAGACGCCGAGGTGGGTCCATGTCCCTGAGCCTTCTCCTGGCACTCAGCAGCCCGGGGCTTTTGCTGCACATCTGGGCACGCCGTGCCCGGCACAGCGGGAAGGGATCCATGGCAGCCTGGCTGCCCCACTGCTGCTTTCACGCCCTGCAGGGCTGTTTGCCAGCCTGGCCCAGCTGCAGCTTCTCCCCAGCCTCTGCAGGAAGGCATTTGGCATCAGCTGCCAGGGTGCCCAAACTGCACCACGGGCCAGGCACACCCTGAGATCCCCTGCAATTTCCCAGTCTCTGGGGAGATCAGAACAGGCTGCTGTTTGGAGGAGATCTTGCAGCCCCAAAAGCCTGGGCATTTTCCTGATCTTTACCTGCAACATTGACAAGAATTGTCTCCTGAATATGCCCCCTCTCCAATGGGGAATGGTTCCATCTCTCCCTCTTCCTGTCTGCAGAGATGAAAGGAGAGATTGTGATGAAGACTGAGTTTCCCAGAGGAAGCAGTGGCTCCGTGCCAGCCTCTGTTGCAGGAAGGGAGGCGATGCCAGGCACAGTGGCAGGAGGTAATTGCTGTGCCTCTGGGCCCGAGCCCTGCTGAGGCTTCAGCTGCCATCTCTGCTGCTTGGGAGTTCCTCTGCTTCAGGGATGTTGCCCAGGGCCTGCAAAGAGGGTGCAGAGTGACCAGGAGCCAGCCCAGAGCTTCCCCGGCCCCTCTGCACCTTTGGCCATGTCCATTGACATCTGGCTCCCACGGCCTTACACGACCCATCCATATGAAATGGAATGACTTTGCTCTAAGGTCCTCCAAGAGGGGAGACCCAAGAGAAATCCCTGGAGGCAGTCAAACACCTTGCCCAGATGCTGAGTGAACTGGAGAGACGCCGCGGTGGGTGCATTCCCCTCCTTTGCAGTGCCCAGGTCCCTAAGGCACAAGGGGATCCCAGCACAGCATGGAATGGTTCTGACCTGCGCTCCCTTCTAGATGAGAGTGCTGGCAAGGCTTTTCCAGTAGCTGGGATAGAAGACAGTTTGGAACCCTTGGGAACTTCTGCAGGTGAGTCCTCAATTTCCCCTCAGAGAATTATCATTGACAACCTGGCAGGAAGCAGGTGACAGAAACTTCTGTGGCTGTTGAGTTACAGATGTGTCTGCAGAGAGGACATTTCCAGCTCCCGGGCCGGATGATGCACACGAGCCCAGCTCCCATGGCATAGGAGACAAGAAATCCCTGGAGGCAGCCAAACGTCTGGACCAGATGCTGTTTGATCTGGAGAGACGCCGAGGTGGGTCCATGTCCCTGAGCCTTCTCCTGACACTCAGAATCCCAAGGCAAAGCGGGAAGGGATCCATGGCAGCCTGGCTGCCCCGCTGCTGCTTTCATGCCCTGCAGGGCTGTTTGCCAGCCTGGCCTGGCTGCAGCTTCTCCCCCGCCTCTGCAGGAAGGCATTTGGCATCAGCTGCCAGGGCGCCCAAACTGCACCATGGGCCATGCACACCCTGAGATCCCCTGCAATTTCCCAGTCTCTGGTAGATCAGGAGGGGAGGCTGTTTGGAGCCGGGAGGGCCCTGTCCCAGCCCCAAGAGCCTGGGTGTTTTCCTGAACCTTTACCAATGTCTTTGACCAGTATTGCCTTCAGAAGTAGCCCTCTCCTCAAAAGGGGAATGGTTTCATCTGATCCGGCTGTCCCTATTCCTTTCTCAAGTGATGAAGCAAATGGCTATGCAGGAGGAGGCTGTTCAAGGACGAGGCAGTGGCCCCTTGCCAGCCTCTGCCGAAGGAGGGACGGCAATGCCAGGCAGTGGCACAGGAGGTAATTGCTGCAGTGTGTCCTGACAGGGCCCGGCTCTGTCCCCTCGGGCTGGGGCAGCTGTGGCGGGGCAGGGAGGGTCGCGGGTGGCAGGTGCTGCCCAGGGCTGGCTTTGGCCCCTGTCCCTCGAAGGAGCCACTGGCCAAGCAGCTGCGCTGGCCCCGGGCTCTCCTGCCGGCCTTCTGGCCTTTGTTGGGGGGCACAGCCTGTGCCGAGGGGCGGCAAGGTGCCTGCAGGCCCCAGCTCTGGGGCAACAGAGAACGTCCTGGCCGTAGGCACCGTGCTGCCAGCTCAGCAGTGCAGCACAGCACGGGCTCACGCTCCCCACTGATCCCACAGAACTGCTCGGCAAGTCAGATGCCCAGGATACATCCAGAAGCGTTCTCTGCCCCCAGGATGTGCGCAGGTCCTGCATGGTGGGCACAGTAGTGACACTGTTCACTGTGCCACTTTCCATGGCCCTGTGCTATGTCGGGTACCGGTGGTGGAAGAGCAAGAAAAAGTAAGTCATTGTTGATCTCCACCCCAACTTCTTGAAAGCCTGCTCACAGTCAGAAAACATTCCCAGTGAGGCTGCTGTGGAGTTGTAGAGAGACAGTGGTCCTCCAGATAACTCTGCTGAGGCTTCTGCTGCTGCCCAGTGCTTGAATTGGCCTCTTAATGGCTGGGCCTTGTCCTGGGCAGCCCGCTGGGGCTGCAGCCGCTGCTGGCTCCCACTGAGGCTGCCTGGCCAAGAGCAGCCCCAGGAGCAGCGGGCAGAGGCAAAGCAAGGTGGGGAGGAGAAAGAGCTGGGATGAGATTGCCCTTGAAAGGCAGACGCGCTCTGGGGCCGCTCCTGGCCAGGGAGCCTGCCCAGAGCCATGCCCTGCTGGCTGGGGCCTTGAGGGGCAGCTGTGCAGCTGGGCCAGGCTGTGCCAGCAGCTCCAGCCGTGCTGGGGAGCCTTGCCAGGTCAGGGCCTGCTGTGCAGGAGGGTCCCTGTGTGCCAGGTGCAGCTGGGGGCCTCAGCCACTCCTCTCTGCACAGGCTCGCCTCTGCACAGCGGATGAAAGACAGGGGCCGGATCTCGTGCCCAGCCAACGCGAGCAGCTCCTCCAGCAGTGAGGAGAGGCTGGGCACACCGATCAAAAACCCTCAGTGGATGACCCCAGAACAGATGCCATCTAGGAGGAACTGGCAGATCCCTGGGAAGATCCCAGTGCCACCTCCGCTCCCCCTGGGTGTCCCCGAGCCGCCTCCGCTCCCCCTGGGTTTCCCTAAGCCACCTCCACTCCATGCAGAATTCCCTGAGCCACCTGCCCTCCCTGCTGGAATCCCTGAGCCACCTCCACTCCCCATGGGGAGCTCAATATCGTCTTTGCCCCCTCCCAGCCCATCCCCATCTGGCCAGAGACCACGGAACTCGTTCAGCACCTTCCATGCTCTGCTGAGACCAAAAAGTTCCACTCCTCCACCTCCAAAATCTCCTGGGGAGCCCTCCACGTGAAACTTAATGCCCCCTTATACCCACCTCCCTGACAGGGCAGGGATTTGCCCATGTTTTATGTTCTAATAAAGAAATGGAGTTGTTACACCAGTGTCCGGGTGGCACCCCCAGCAAAGGCCACACGGCACCAGCCCTGGCTGAGCTCCATGTCCGGCAGCAGCCGTGGATGCCCACGGTGTGGGCAGGCAGGAGGCAGGCAGGGAGGGGCTGCTGTGACCAGCGGCGGGGCCCGAGGGGCCGGGGGAGCCCATGCTGAGCGTCCCTGGACTGAGGGCACATTTCCTTCACTGCCATCAGCTGTGCCTGCACCTCCTGAGACTCGCACACAGGGAGATTTGGGGGTCTGTGGAGGGTGTGCAGAGATCCCTCGTGAGGCACACACAGGGATAGTTGGGGGTCTCTGGCAGCTGTGCAGGGATCCCTCGTGTGCTGTGCAGCTGGGTTAAACTCGAGGGGCTTTTTCACCCTTCTCAGCACGGCCAAGGGACACTGTGGGTCGAGGCTGTGCTCCGCTGGCACGAAGCGCCCTGCAAAGCCTCGGGCGGGGCCCATGCCCGGGGCCGGGTTCCCTCTGCAGCCGCCACGCCCACGTCGGGCCGCGTTCTGCGGCCGGGCCGGGCGAGGGTCCCGGCGGGGAAGGGCCAAGGCCGGGGCTGCCATGGGGCTGCCGAGCAGCGCCGTGGCCCTGGGCTGCAGCCAAACACACACTGACAGCCATGGGGCACAGGGAGGCACCCAGGGCTACAGCTGAGGCCCTGGCTTCTCTCCCTCGGGGGCTCCTTGCAGGGCCCAGTTCCTTAAAGCACACGGGGGACCCAGCACGCCAGGAAAACGGTTCTCATCTGTGCTTCCACCTAGACTGGGATCGTGCTATGGGTTATCTGGAAGTCCTGGCCAGGGAGCCTGCCCAGAGCCATGCCCTGCTGGCTGGGGCCTTGAGGGGCAGCTGTGCAGCTGGGCCAGGCTGTGCCAGCAGCTCCAGCCGTGCTGGGGAGCCGTGCCAGGTCAGGGCCTGCTGTGCAGGAGGGTCCCTGTGTGCCAGGTGCAGCTGGGGGCCTCAGCCACTCCTCTCTGCACAGGCGCCCTGCTGCAGCTCCACCATCCCGGCAAAGAAGACGCGACTCTTCCTCGCGCCCTGGGAGCCCAAAGACCGTCCGCTTTGACAGCTCTCAGACGTGGCCTCAGCAGCAGCAGCCCCCCAGGAAATCAGAGCCTCCCCCACGGCCCCCCAGCCCGGCCGCGAAGCAGAAGGCCCCTGAGATCCCCCCACCTCCTCCCCTCCCGAGCCAGCCGCCCTGGTCCAGCTAGGACTGAAACTGGGCCAGCCACGGCAGGGCTTGGGCCACCAACAGCTTGGGGCATCTGCTCTTCCCTACAAATAATGCCTGGTACCTCTGGGGAACTGCCAGAGTCAGTTTTCATACTGTCCCACCTCCAACAGGAAGGGCTGAAGATTCTTCCCATGCCCTGTCTCAGCCTTGGCTCTTTTGATTTTCATACAGCTGGCTGCTGGCTGAATCTTTTCAAAGAACTTTATTTGCAATAGCACTGCATGTTTCACCCTACCTATCAGGGGAAAAAAATAAAAAAATTCTTTGGTTAAGATTTAATTTTTAATGTGGTTGGGCCACTCACATTTTAAGCCATTTCTTTTTCATGGTACCTCTTTCCTTTTCCTTACTATCGATAAAAGTTCACCTGGACATGAAAATCAGCACAATTCCTGAGGTTGACCTCAAAGCCCAGAGGAGAATCTAGCACAAAATATTCTCCCTGTCTACTGTGCAACAAGAAATATTCAGAGGAAAATCCTGTGGCAGCTGAGGCTCGTGGAACTCCCAGAATACTGAGCCTGCAGAGGAGGCAAAGAGCCCTGGCAGTGGCTCAGGGGACTTCTCCTCACAGGCTCCTCTGAAAGTGTGTCACTTCAGGACCCTTTGCCTGACCTTGCTCCTCTGCTAAAATGTGAGGCTCCTCCTGGGAAAATACTGAGCAATTCTCCACAACAGCTACTCGGGTGCTCAACTTACCTTAAAGAGCAAAACCAGAAGTGGTCAGAAATTTCTCATCAAAGCCTATTTGCAGAGAAACCCCACCACATGTGAGCAAACATTTATTAGCATCAGATCACTCGAAAGAACGCCAGCCCTGTATTAAGCAGTGTTTAAAAGGAACTTGAATTCTCTTTCCTCACATATCAGCTGGATTGGTTGGCTCCTTTTTTATCCTGGAGAGAACAGTAGAATGATCAGCTCTTGAGAGCACTCCCCAAGCCTTGCCCGGGCTGTTCATGCGGCTTGTTAGCACCACATGACTTTGCCACGCTGTTCAGACCTTGGGCACAGCTGGTGCCACGGTCCCCTCTGGTGCCACTGTCCCCTCTGGTGCCACGGTCCGCTCTGGCTTGTGGCGTGTCCGTGCTGCTGGAGGAGCCCTGCTCGTGCTGCTCCCTGCGTTCAACAACGCCGGTCCTAGTCCCCAGCCAAAGAGAGACTAAAATCACTGCTCTGGGCAGCTCGTTTGAACGACTTTAACACTTCCTCATCTCAATGGCAGAGCTCTTAAAAGCCACATGCCAACACCATAAAGTCACCTCATCTGCAGAGGTGAGTGTTAAATACGAGGTCCAGTCTCCTGTTAAAATTTAAAGGTTTAATAAAAAGACAATAAGGGACAAGGTATAGGGGAAAAGGTTAACACGTCCAGGTGACGCTGGGAACCCTTGGCACGGAGCCAAGAGCACGCCTGCCATTCTCCTGAGACTCAGCAGCCGGGGGCTTTGGCTGCACAGCTGTAGCCCAAACTGCACCACGGGCCACGCACACGCTGAGATCCCCTGCAATTTCCCAGTCTCCCAGCAGCTCAGGAGGGGCAGCTGTTTGGAGAAGGGAGGGCCCTTGGCAGCCCCAAGAGCCTGTGTGTTTTCCTGATCCTTATCCATGACTTTGACACCTATTGTTTCCTGAAGATACCACCTCAGCAAGGGGGAATGGCTCCATCTGATCCAGCTGTCCTTCTTCCTTTCTCCAGACATGGACCAAAAGGCTTTGCTGAAGGCAGCACTTTCAGGGGGAAGCAGCGGCTCTGAGCCAGCCCCTGCCACACGAAGGGAGGAGATGCCGGATATTGCCGTACCAGGTGATTGCTGTGCCAGGCTCAGGGCACTCGCGTGCTGAGCAGTCCTGCTGGGGTCCCTGCATGGGAGACACGTCCCCAAGCCTGGGAGCAGCTGCAGGGGCTGCCCATGGTGGGGAAAGGGCAGAGGGGGAGAGCTGGGCTCCAGTGTGTCCTGACAGGGCCTGACGAGGTCCCCTTGGGCTGGGGGAGCTGTCCAAGGGGAAGGAAGGAGAGAGGGATGTTGTGGCACTGCATGCTGCAGTTTTTCCCAGGGCTTTAGGGAGGGTTTCATCTTTGGGAGGGACAGAGCCCCCAGGGGCCCATGGATTGCTCCAGCTGCCCC
>JAVTVJ010001001.1:57466-88793 GCA_034509425.1 Eopsaltria australis | reverse complement strand
AATTCAGAGGGAGAGGGGTTACAGTTTCCCATTCCAAGGGAGGCTCCTGCCTTCCTTAATAGACACCTGTCCTTCAAACCAGGACAGGGTTTGAGTTCCGTTCTGGATTTGCCACTTCCACTGATAGTCACAAAAAACATATGTCCTACTTGTGGAATTATCTCGGGGGCAGTTTAAAAATAAGTGCTTAAAAAACCCTGTCCTTCTCCACTGCTTTGCAGCCTTTAAAATCCCTTTGGTTATTATGGTAGGAACACCTAACCCAGATACCATTTGTAGCGGTGGTTCTGAACCAGGAAGGACGAGCACTTCTGGTGGCATGTTCCGCAGACAGAGAGTTTCCCCCCGAAGCTGCCAGAGACAATAGTTTAGACCACCAAGCCACAAACCCCAAGTTCCTGCTATTGGTTCCTTGATTTGTCTGTTATGTATCCCAGTTCTGGAACATTCCCTGTTACCCCCTTGTTCATTCGTTGTTCTCTCTACCCCCCTCCCCTCCCTAAACCTCATTCGACTATGCACCCTGGTCCCTCCCTTGTATTGCCCCTGTGCCCTCAGTTTATTGGATGTTATCCCTCCCTTAAATACCCATGTAATGAGCTATTCGGGGCTTTTAGTCCCTGAGCTCCCTTGGGGGTAATAAACCTGCCGAACTCTCACACTAAGGGTCCTCCTTCTTTGGGTAGTTCTTTGCTATCCTGCTGTGCTCTGAGGGCAACAACTCCTCAGCCCAAATGTGGACTAGCAGTGCCCGTAGTCGGCTCTCTGGGGAAGCCTTCCCGAATGTGAACGGCTTTCCAGGATCGCGCTAGCCCTCTGCTGCCGGGACCAGGGCGGGATAAAAAGCAGGGAACGCAACACCATTAATGAGCTTAAAATGCATTTGATTCCATCTGCCTTGGTATTTGGAACAATTGTAAGGAGGGCAGTTGGGGGTCCAACAGTCTAAACCCAAAGATAAAGTCCAGTCACAAACAGTTTTTCACATGTATATGCCTGCTGTTCTATTTAGACAATAAATGGCTCTTTCAGAAGAATTAAGCTGCCACGGAGTTCCTTCCTCATCCCAAAATCCTGTTCTGTTATGGACCTCACTCAGGGTGCTGACCCACCATTTAGGATGGACTGGGCTGTCCACCCATGGCCAGTCTTCAGGTCCTCCTGGCCCTCTGCAGACCCAACAACTGCTAAGGTTAAAGGTTTTTGCTACTTCTCCTAGGACAAAAATCCCCGATTCTCCCACCTCTTGCCCAAGCCCAATTGATGGTATAAAGACAAGATAATTAAGAAACACATTCTAATGGTGTTATCTAATCTCCTAATATAATTTTCATGTTGTCTTCTGCACCACCTATGGCGAGTGAAGGCACAGAAACAACATAAAGAAAACAGTGACAGCAAGTAGTAGATCCCCAATGACTGGGGATCCAAAAGGAGGTATACCCATACAGACTATTTCAGCAGACATTCTGTGGTTAGGCACGAGGCTTCCCCCAATGTCGATGCACTGGCTGCTGCTCTGGTGCACTCCTGTGGAGTGTCAGTCACGGCCTCCCATCCTTCTCCTCCGAGATGTCCAAATCTCCAGGGCTTTAGAGACCTTGACCCAAGGGTGATGGGTCCACCCATGTTCAGCTGTCTTGACGGCTGTTTCTGTGGTCAGTAACACTTGGAAAGGTCCACGCCACTTTGCCACCAGTGGTGCTTCTTTCCACTCCTTAAGCAGGACCCAATCTCCTGGTTCGATTTTATGAACAGCCAAGTCCAAAGGCAGCATCTGTGCTAACTGGGCTTCCTGTCAAAGGCATTTCATGAGACACAGTATCCTGGCCACATACTGGTTTAAATATACATCTTCACCTCCCTGCCGTAATGAAAATTAGCAGGGTAAGAATCCCAAACAATTCAAAGTGGAATAATTAAATATTCCCCCGGGTCTGGCTCTTATTCTTGCCAAAGCTAATGGCAAAAGCAGTTCCCATGGCATTTCAGTTTCTGTCACTAACTTCAAAGGGTATTTCTTTATTCCTCCATTCATCCTTTGTACTTGACTTGAATTCTGAGGGTGCCAGGGACTTTGGAGGTCCCAGTGAATTCTCAAAGCAGCCATAATTGCATGAAGGGTCTCCCTGTAAAATGAGTTCCCCCATCCAAGTCCTCTGCCTTCACAATCCCATATTCAGAAATCATTTGTAAACTGATCGAATAGTTGCTGAAGCGGCTGGAAACTCCTCTGCCTGCCCTGTCAGCCGGCATACCACTACCAGACGATATCTAAGCCTTCTTGCCCAGGGCATCTCAGCACAATACACCTGACATCCCTGGAAAGGACGTATAGCCCAAGGTTATTTCCCTGCCTTGCAATCTCTTTTGTAGTCTGGCTATTAACTTCAACCAGGCACCCCTCAGTAGCTCGTTTTGCAAAAACATAAAGAAAAAACTCAAGGCAGTAGATCTTGAAGAACATCTCTGCCAATCTTCGAGAGTCCCAACAACTCTCCCCATGGAGCCGTCTCAATATTTGCAGGCTCAAAGCTCCTGGCATGCAGTGTTTACAGTCTTTTGTAAAAAAATTCTCCCCTTTTTCCTCTGCCCCACCACCTTCAGTTATCTCCAACTCCTCCAGTGGAAAATACACCACTACCACCACCACTTCCCCCCTCCCCCTGGCAATGGCAGAGCCACAGGGAGCAAAGGGTGGATCCCAGAGACCTCTGGCAGAAGTGCTGCTTTCTGAACACATCCACTGGACAGTTGATTACCTATTGTCTCTTCTGAGTACCCTGCCTGGTGTCTCCTAATGTGGATTATTGGCACCCCTTTTGGTAAATTCACCACCTCCAATAGGAGAGAAATTAAGCTCTCATGAGCTAATGTTTTTCCCCTGCAGGTTAATAAACCTCTTTCTTCCCATAGTTTCCCAAATGTATGTATCACTCCATATTCATATTTAGAATCAGTAAAAATATTCACTGTCTTGTCCCGATATAATTCACAGGCTCTCACAAGCGCATACAGCTCTGCTGTCTGAGCCGACCATGTGGACGGTAACCTTCCCCCTTCCTTTAATTCCCTTTCATTACCGATAGCGTATCCTGTAAATCACTTCTCTTCTACCACCCTTGAAGACTCATCAATAAACACATTTTCTCCCTCAGGCCAGGGAGTGTCTCGTAAATCTTCCCTAGCCTAGGTCTGGAGATCTATCACTTGAATACAGTCATGGGTTTCTTCCCGGCCCCCCTCTTCAGGGCCGATCAGACAGGAGGCTGGGTTAAACCCTTCCCCACTTTTCAATTCTAAGTCTTCCTGTTCCATTAAACAAGATTCATACTGTAATAACAGAGTGCTGGTCATCCACTTAGAGGAACAATCAGATATCCTCCCATTGTCAGTTTTCAGGCCACAGTTACCATCAAAGCCATGGCTGCACAGTTCTGCAGACAATGAGGCCAGCCTTTGGCCACTGGGTCTAACAACTTAGAAAAATAAGCAACAGGCTGCTGTGTTCCCTGTGCTCTTGTACCATAATTCCTTTAGCACGGCCCTGTTTAACATCCACATATAACGCAAATTCCTTTTTGGAGTCTGGAAGACCTAAGACTGGGGCATTAACCAATTTGTCTTTTAATTTTCTAAAGCTTTACTCTCCTTCTGGTGTCCATACAACAACATTAGGACTGGTTTGGGTTAAAAAGTCATATTAAGGTCTGACCAAAACAGAAAAGTCCTCAAGCCATGCTCTGCAGTACACCACTGTAGTGGTTTTCAGTTCGCCTATTCGAGGTTCTGGCCAAATGCCAGTACACTTATCAAAATTTACCTGATGTTTGCTGTGAGATGAGGATTAGGAGTAGGCAAAGCAGGCTCAAACTTTATGAAGTTTATTAATATACCTAAGACAAAGGAAAAAACCAAGAAAAACCAGAACAAACTCCTCAGACCACCCCTCCTTCCCCCACCTCTCCATTTCTTTCTCTCTGACAACACACAAAAGACAACACTTCGACCTCCAGTCAGTTTACCACCTCAGAAACAGCTCTTGTTTCAGTTCATTTAGGGAGAGAAATCTCTTTTGTTTATACCATGGATTTTCTATAAGAAAAAATACAGTCTTCTATGGGTCTTCTGCCTCACTACCAGCTGCCACCCGGAAGAAATATCTGCTGGTGGTGGACTTCCCCCCCCCCCCCCCTCCCCCCACACCAGTAACCTTCCCACAGCCACTATGATGGGTCATGAACAGTCCATGGGGTACCTGTTTTAAGGGTGCACAGTTCAATTGCAGCAACAAAGGAAATCCCTTCTTCTGTGCTGAGCAACACAGGTTCTCCTGACAACTCAGGTTCTCTGGAATTCCTTTGGGACCAGGGCTCTGGGTCACAGCCTCTCCTCTCTCTTGGTTCAAGTTTCTCATCAGGCTGTACTTATTTCAACACCTACTTGTCTTTACCCAGGTATTTCAGTTCATTGGCTGCAATTAGAACCTCACATCCCCCCTTTTGGACTATGTCTTCATATATTACAGGGAATTTATTAGCTCAGTCCCCAACCATGGTTCTCCAAAAGAGTTTTCAGCTTCACTCTTGAAGCACTTCTCATGCACCTCCCTGTAGGGATCGGTTCTGCTCTCCTCACTGACTGTAAAGTCTCTATGCTGCATTTCTGTAGATGTCCTCACTAGTTCCTCTCTCTCTGCAAGGAAGGATGGGTATCTGCAAGCTTAGTCCAGGCATGGATAGAGTTAATTTCTCTCTCTCTCTCTCTCTCTCTCCGGCAGCGTGATGATGACGTGGTCTCTGCCGGGCTGTTTGAAAAGGTCTGAGCTGGATGGCGGAAGCACTCAGAGTCTCTGTGGCCTGGCTCTGCAAAGCTGGCGTGGCCTGGTAGGGCTGACCAGGCCCGGGGTGACAGGGCAGGGCCTGGCCTGAACTGGATGGAGTCTGGCCCGGTCCTTGCCTGGCCCAGAGCTGGGGCCTGGCCCTGTCTAGAGTAGCTGACATGTCGGCTGAACTGTGTCTGCTGAAAATTCCATCTGGTTCCTCCCCCATGCCCAGCTGCAGCGGCATGGCAGCCGTAAACCTCCCTTCCCCCCCCCCCCATCCCTCCTTTGGAAGGAGGTGGGGGGGATGGGACAGGGCCTTACCCAGGAGAGAAGCAGGAGATGCTGCTCTCTACACAGCAGCAGGCCAGAAGAGGGAGAGGCTCGGAGGGTCTCTGCTTATATATGGTTCTTTCCTCGAAGGCAGATGAACGTTTTAATTGGTTCACCTACAAATCAATCCTTAAAACTACCTAGCTACTGGCTCTCTCTCCCAGGAAGTTATATCACTTCCTGCAGCATAGGTCACTTCCTAGATTTTGACCCCTCCTGACTAACCCAGGACACCCACCAACCCTAAAAACTGCCATAGCTCCTTTTGTTCTAGTGATTTTTCTTTAGGACATGATCAAGTTCGGCGGCAAGCAATGCCACTGCCTAAAGCCTTTCTTAATGACTAATCACTTTTTTGGTAATCAATTGCTCCCTATCCCAATTTTTTGCATCAAGTCCACCCTAGGGGTAGGGAGATTACTAACAAATTAATCAAGGAAGGATAACAGCATATTTTCCCCTCAAGTTTTCCTATGCCTCCACAGAGGAAGCTGCATGATAAATAATGTCTTTGTTTGAAAGACAGGTGTCTGCTAAGGAAGGCAGAAGCCTCCCTTGGAATGGAAAATGTAAACCCCTTCCTCCAAATTATTATAATTTTGAAATCAAGGGGCTCTCAGGCAAAGATATGAGAATAGGAATAACAGTTCTTTACTAGTATGTATAATAAAACAAACAAACAACAACTATGGTATTAACCACAAACAGAACCAGAAAACCAGTAACAGCCTTCTTGGCCTCATGCACTTTTCCTCTTTGGTGCAGCAATGGTCACAGCTGGCAGGGGCGCTGGTGGCTCCCGGTGGGCAGGGTGGGTGTGATGATTTTCCCCTGGCTGCAGGGGGCGTTCCAGTGCGAGCCCAGGTAGCACGCGGTAATGGCGGCTTGCCCGAGACAGGGAGGGATGGAAGAGAGTCTTTGTTTCACAAACTCTCAGGGCAGTCGACGTTGGTGCCCCAGCAGGACTCTCGGAAACAGCAAGCTGGGACAGCAGGACGTCTTGGCAGGCAGGGGGTGGGAGGCTACAGTATGGCAAAAAACTCGGAGCAGTGCCGAAGAAGAAGCAGGGGTGGGGGGGAGCGGGGCAGCAGCAGCTCGGCTCCCGGCAGGGCAGGGAGAGACGATCCCGGGCACTCACATCAGAAGAAGCAGCTCCAGGCTCCGGCGGTGGCAGGGAATTCCCTCCCCCAAGCAGCAGCTCCGACCATCCTCCTCCAGATCCGAGAGAGAGCGAGCAGCTGCCCCTGCCCTGGCTTTTACCAGCCCAATTCTCGAGTATCTCTGCCCTCGGAGAGAAACTCTCAGACAAGAGAAGTGCAACCACAGACCCTCCTTCCCTGAGCTTAGCCACCTTCTTTTGTTCTCTTAAGTACCCAATCAGAGTTTCTTAGCAACTTACGGGAGAAAATTGCCGAAGTAAAAAGAAAGAAAAGGAAAAACCTAAACCCCCAAAAATACCTAGGTCTGCATAGGGCCAACACCATCCCCACAAGGCAGCAGCTGCAGAATTGGCCTCAGGATTAGAACCTGCCAATATTAGTTCTCCACAACAAACTACAGACTGGTGGGGGGTTCCCCACAAGATAGGAGTTGCAGAATTGGCTTCAGGACTGAAACCTGCCAATTCTGGCTTTTTACAACAAAACACACAAAACGCAGATGGGTGTGGATCCCCTCCAAACAGGAACCTTTCCGTGCCACACAAAACCCCATGTAGACAAAGGAATTAAATCTCCAAATTCATTTACCACAATTTCCACAATTCCCTCAGAGAAAGATGTGTTCAAACTTCTAAGCCTACAGAATAAACCACAATTTTCACAAACCCTTGAACAAAGATCTTTTTGACAATTTTCACCCTTAGGGATAAAATTTAGGGTGAATTGAGAGGCCCCTGTGTTTACTAGGAAACACATCTCCTCTTGATCCGGATTCACCTTATAAGTTAACAAGGGCTCCATTGTGGTGGGTTCCTGGTATAATGGGAACCCCTGACACTCCTAACTATCCATCTCCATTATCCTCTGGACTTCCTCCTCTTGAGGATTCAGCTGTTTCTGTGGACAATGCTGCTTCCACTTTCCCTACAGATCCTTTCCCAGGTGCTGTTTGGTTCGGCTCGCCCTTGCCAAGGAGGGAATGCCTATGCCACATCCTTGTGGCAGATCCCGTCCCCTCTGTCCCGGGGGACCCCTTGGACCTTGCAGTTTATTCTTCTGTGGTTGTAAAAATGCTGCCATCACCTTTGCCTTTGCCTTTTCCTCATCCCTTTTTATGCACACTTGCTGTATCTTTCTAACCAGTTAATCTAGGGACTTATTCTACCTTTCTTCTAGTCGTCCTGCTATTGCCTGTGGGTATTCATTCTCCTACAGCTCAAAATTATTTGTTTCTCCAGTGAACCAAACAAAATCTTTAAAAGAAAATCCTAACGCTTCCATGTACAATATGCATTTCCCTGATATTCCTTCCTCCTCCTCCTTGTGCTCATTCTCTTTATCTCACACCATATACCAGAGCCGGTCTCTGTCCTGCCGCAGAGTCCAAACGTGGCTTCTCCCCCAGTGCTCCCAGTGGGCATGGCCAGCAGCATCACAGGCAGCCAGGGTGTCCTGCAGCCTCATGGGGCCGGGGCCCACTGCAGCCCCTGCCCAAGGGTGGCAGGGTCAGGCACCACTCAGAGCTGAGCCCCAGCTGCCCCACAGCCCCCAGAGGCCCCCAGCCCATGCTCCCAGTCCCACACCTCCATGCCTGGTCCTGCTGCTCCTTGCCTCAACCATATCTCTCCACACTTCCCTTCAACCAATTCTGTTCCAACACACAAACACTATCCATCCATCCCCTGTTGTGAAGACTCCTTCTTGACTCCCCTTATTGCTCCCCCTGGGCATGGATTGTTGAGATCCCTTCTCGACTTTCCCTTATTTCCCCCTTTGGACATCTATGTCTTTAATTACCTCTGCGAGAATGTATAAACCAACTCCACATTCTTCCAAGGGATTATTCAGAGGTATTTTGGGATCCTCATCCCTTTTGCCAGGGCTCCTTCCCAGCTTCACCTGTGCTACCCTCCATGGGTGCCCTCCCAGGTTTGCTTCCCAAAGATCTCATTTTATTCGCCGGTGAGATTTTCAGTGGTCCTTCCCTGTGGACTCTTCATGGACCCCCCTGGTCTGCCACTCATCTGTATTCTGGACCATCTCAGGAACCCAATCTATCGCCCGGTGCCGGCTGCCACCAAGGGGAGCTGATCACCAAAACTGGGTGAGGGGTCCCTTCAGCACTGCTTGCTGCCAGCCACCCCTGGATGGTGGAAATATCCTGGACAAGAGCCCCCAAATGGTCAAGAAAATGAATCCACAAACACTAGAGGTTTATGTCCAAAAAGGAGACAGAAGTGTCCTGCAACTTTATTTGAATAAAGGGAGAGGCCATGGGACATTTCCCATGGGGTCTCTCAAATTTTTAGGGGACACAGTCTCCTTTTTATCCTACTTTCCTGGCCACATGTTCCTCTCTCTGTCCCCATTGGCTGAGGTACTTGAGAGGTGCAGACTTCCCAAATCGACTAATACCTATAACTCCCTTCTAATGTATACCTCCCCTTTTCCTTTTCCTTGTGTCTCTGTTCTTTTTCTCTAAATCCAGACATTTAGCACAGTCTTGAGTAAGTAACAGCCTGTGTCAATTAGTAGAATTCCTATGGAATTTATGGTTCCACCCATTGCTTCTTTCACCTCTCCATATCTGGCTTTATCTACCATCAGGCCCACAGTTTGTTTGTAAAGACACCTCCTTCTCATTCCTTTCACTTTTAAGAGGGAAAAAAGAGATAAGAAAGTAGGAGCCTCTTGCTGGCCCAGTCTGGGTTGATAAGTCAGAGATGGGTGATGTGAATATGGTGGCACCCAATCAGCAGGGGGTGGGGCTCCCTCCCTTTGCTGCCCCCACTGCCCCCCTACTGGTGGGGTTGGGGGAGGCCACCACTACTGCCTCTGCCAGCCTCAGGGGCAGCAACAGGGTGGGGCTTGCCACCTGTAATGGTTTGACACTGGCCAAACGCTAGGCACCCATGAAAGTTGCTCACACCCTCCACTGCCACTGATGCCTTAAGTTTTAGCTTTTATGTTTTCCAGATCAGTACTGCTTTAATGTATAACTCTAAAGCTCCATAGCCTGTCAGCTACTGTTCTACCATTTTATTCAGACAAAACAATTTCTCTAGGCCTGGGTTTCAAGGACACCCTGTGTGTCCAAAGCCCCAAAAATGTAAACAACCTTGGACAGCAGTGAGGGAAGAAGGGAGACAAACTGGGGATGGTACTCCACTACCTGAAGCTGTAATTGGACAATGGACTTCTGATATGCTGATGGGCCGAGCTTATATCTGTCCAAAGAACACATGTTGGCCGTCTATCTTTGGGTGTAGTCTCTGTGAGACTCTTGCATTGCCCAAGGTGTAACCTGTAAAGGCTTTTTTAATAAATACCTACTTTATTCTTTTAACTCTGTTTAGCTTCTGTTCTAGGTCAGCCTTCCCCAGGCATCACCACAGCTGGACAGAGGAGAGAGAAAAATTTAATGAAGGGTTCATGAGTTGAGATATAGAGCGGGAGAAAAACACTCCAAGGGCAAAACAGTCTCAACTCAAAGCTACAAAGAAGATTTATTACTAACAAAATCAGATGAGGATAACGAGAAAGAAATAAGCCCTTAATACATATTTTCTTCTCCCAATCCCTCCCTCCTTACCACCAACAGTGCAGAGAGACAGGATGTGGGTGTTGTGGTCAGTTCATAACCTGAGGTTTTCTTCCACTGCTCAGGGAGAGGAGTCCTTCCCCTGATACAAGAAAGTTAAGGGTTAAAAATAGTTTGGGGAACTGCTTGCTGGAAACACTATGGGCCACCTGCTTGGCATTTATCAAGGATTAGGAAATAGTTTAGGGAGTTGCTTGCTGGAACACTATGGGCCACCTGCTTAACATCTATCATGTCTGTTACAATAAGGTAGGAGGAGGAAAGACTGTTATGAAAAGGAAGAAACCGTAACTTGATTCCTGCTTTCTGGACCCCAAAACTGGCCGAAGACCAAGACACCAAAGAGTATGTGCAAGGAGGCAAGGTGACCCAAGGAAGACCCGTTACTTCATCCCAGAGACCCCAGCCCATGACCACCAGGAGGCACTGAGCAGGTGCGAACATATGGGAATGACTTTTGAACTCATTATAATATGAAGCGGAGATAGGTAGTGAATATGTATGAATGTATTGTGTAATCTAATGCATATGTAACCTGTAACCTAACATATATCAAGCTGAGAGCCACTGACGGTGCGCAAGTTTTTGGAGGAATGATCTCCCTTGTGCCCGGTACCGTATTAAAGTATACCTACCCTATAACTACAGAGTTGTGGGGTCTTTTCCGCGCCTCACCCCTGTGAGACAATAGGGTCCCTCCCACAGGAGACAGTTCTCTGTGAACTTCTCCAGTGTGGGCCCAATCTCAAGAGCAGCAGTCCTCCCAAAACTGTGGGGTGTGGGTCACTCTTGCACAGGGTGCAGTCCTCCAAGGACAGGCTGCACTATCCTGAAAGCAAGGGCCCCCTCTCCCCACTGGGTCTTTCACTAGATCACAGTCTCCTCCAGGCATCTACCCACTCCGGCATGGCCACCTCCCCCACGGGCTGCGATTGGATGTCTGCATCCCCCATGGATCCCCATGGTCTGCAGGGGGACAGCCTGCTTCACCATGGTCGTCACCACAGCCTGGAGAGGAATCAGCTCTGGCACCTGGAGCACCACCTCCCCCTCCTTCTTCACTGACCTTGGTGTCTCTGTGTTGTTTCCCTCACATGTTCTCACCTCCTACTCTTCTCTGACTAGGAAAAAACTGTGCCTCATTTTGTTTTGATTTTCTTCTTAAATATGTCATCACAGAGGTGTTACCATCGCCTCTAATTGGCCAGCAGCATGTCCATCTTCAGAGCCCTCAGGGATTGGCTCTGCTGGACATGGTGGAAGCTTCTAGCAGCTTCTCACAGAAGCCACCTCTGTGGCTCCCACCTGCTACCAAAAACCAGGTCATGCAAAAACAATACGCCACCTATCTCAGGGGTGGTGATGGGGGGGCCCAGCCGCAATGTCTGCCCCACCGCACAGTTGGCGCAAGAGCTAGGGAGACATCTCCGCACCACCACTTGGCCGATGTAACACCCAGTACCAGCGGAACAGCCCTGATTAAAAGCAAGCAGGGTGGTTCAGATAGATTTCAGCTGTCATCCACCTGAGCGTATTACTGCCTGGGTGCTTCAATGCTGTGGTAACAGAGCCAACAGTGTGGAATGAGATGGTAAGGAAGCCAGGCAGCTGGAATCACTTACTAAGGAACAAGGCATTGACAAAGCCATGGGGGAAAAAAACACAAGTCTTTAGTCGCTGGAAATGACTCCTATCAAGTGTGAAGGAAAGGTATCCCTATAAAGATGATATTCCATGTAACTTAGGCAAATGGACTGCAATGGAGAAAGGTATTCAATACCTGAGGGAATTAGCCATGCGAGAAATTATATATTTTGACCCAGGCAATGCACAGCTCCCCACAGATTCTGATGATGTCTTATGTCAACAGCCCATGTGGTGGAAATTTATACAGAATGCACCAGCAATGCATGAAACTCCTTGGCAATATTACTTTGGAAACTGATGCACCACCAACAGTGGGTTTCAGTCTTAGGGCAAATTTGGAAGGAAACCTCCAAAAGGGATGTTTCCCTAAAAGGCAGAATTCAGCAGCCCCTCCCCCTATCACTTTGGGAGATAAATCTCCTGGGAGAAAAGTGGAAAAAACTGTTTATTTAACAAGAAAAGTATTCACAAGCCTGAAAAATTAATCATATAAAAAAATAGAACCTCTCGTTCTGAAGAGATGGCATATTCAGAAAGAGTTCTGCTGTAGTTCAGAGAGGTGTCTTGGCTCCCTCAGTCTCTTTCTCTCTCTCTTTCTCTCCGGCACTGGAATGCAGCATCCTGGGCCCTGGTGGGCCACAGGCGTGAGCTCCTGGTGTTATTCTTGGTTCTTGATCCAAAGTAGGTTTGAACAGTTCCAGAAAAAAAACCACAGTCTTGGGAAAACTTTCCTTGCTGTAGCTAATGAGGAAAACCTGTGAAAAAAACAAAGAAAAACTCTCTCTCTCTCCAAAAGCAGAGAAAATTCCTAGAGCACTGCTGCGAGCCCCAAGAGAACAGCACTCCTTATGTTTATGTCTTGAATTCAGAAGTCTTCAAGCATTCTGCTGCTCTCTCCCCTCTCTCTCTCCATCCAGTCTTAAAGGCACAGAATTCAATATCTGGCTTAAGCAGAACAGATGACTGGGGATACACGCATCATAAAGTCACCCTAGGACACATAGTTACAAAGAGAGGGGTTGGATTATTTTTCTTAGTGTTGGCTATTCAATATCACGCACATCACGGCTGGGGGCATGGTTTTTCCACAGGAAAAGTAGGGGAGCTGGACTGGAAGTGCGGCATTTTTTGCCTTGCTCGCTCCAGCAGAGGGACCTGCGGACCCCGTCTCCTATGCCCAGACAGTCCCCCTCCCGATCCACCAGGAAAGTTTTCCAGGACGTGGAGCTGAAGGGACAGCTCAGAGACCTGGCTGAGTATAGCGGAGCTAGGGTGTTGGGGCTCCGGCAACCTGGTGGGACCGCTCCTCCCCCACCGGTGTGGCAGGACAATCAGGAGCGGCAGTGCTGACAGTACCCGAGACAAGAAGGCATCCAGAGAAACCAAAAAGAAGCCCAGAGAAGTGGTAGAAAAAACGGCAGCAATCTGGCAAAACTGACACTACTCCCTTGATGCCTTACGAAAGGCTGACCTGAAACAGAAGCTAGACAGTTAAAAGAATAAAAGAAGTATTTATTAAAACAAGGTACACTTTCGGCCATGCAGGAGTCTTGCAGAGATTACACCCAAAAATGGACGCCTAGCACTTGCTTTTTGGACAGATATACCTCCAGTCCATCTGCATATCAGAAACCCATTGTCCAGTTACAGTTTCAGGTCCTGAAGTCCCATCCCTAGTTTTTCCCCTTCTTCTCTCTGCTGCTGTCCACGGTTGTTTACATTTTGGGCTTTTGGAGGAACAGTATGTCCTTGAAACTCTGACTTAGAGAGAAATTGTTTTGTCTAAGTAACACTAGCAGAATACTAGCTGACAATTTATGTAGTCTTAGAGTCATACACTAGAGCAGTCCTGATGTAGAAAATAAAAAGTTAAAACCTAGGGCATCCCTGGTCCAAACATGGAAAGGATGGGAATGGGACATGTTTTTGTGGTTACCTGGTGGACTATGGGTCAAAGGAATGCTTTTTTCCTTCTATGTGCTGTAGCAACTCATCTTTTTGCCCTTTATGATCCCTTGCTTAGTGCAACTTATTCAGCATGTGATCAAATGGACGCAGGTTGTATCCATGCCTCCAAACCCAGAAATGGCTACAAAATGAAAGAAAATGATGTCACTGCAAATAGTCACAAAACCAAAAAAGGTCCAGGAAGAAAAAATTAAGTCAATGATAAGAAAACGTTTCTTAAGAAAATTTTTGAGAAGATAAAGAGAAGGGATTGAACGGACTGAGAAGGAGGTGTCTTTACAAACAAACTATGGACCTAATGGTAGATAAAGCCATATACGGAGAGGTGAAAGTAGCAATGGGCAGAACCATAAATTCCATAGGAATTCTACTAATTGACACAGGCTGTTACTTACTCAAGACTGTGCTAAATGTCTGGATTTAGAGAAAAAGAATAACGACACAAGGAAAAAGGAAAGGGCGGGGGGGGGCATATATATTAGAAGGGAGTCTTAGGTGTTTCGGGAAGCCTATGCCTCTCAAGTACCTCAGCCAATGGGGAGAGAGAGAGGGACATGTGGCCAGGAAATTAGGATAAAAAGGAGGCTGCTTTCCTGTCCTGGGTTTGCCCAGGAGGGGTCGATCTCAGAAGTGACCCATGGTGCAGGAAGTAGTACAGCTTCCTTCTTGAGAGACAGAAGCAATAACCAGCTAGTGTTGAATACTGATAGGTATGTCAACCAATTAAAAGTTGATCCGCCTTAGAGGAAAAAAAGTATATAAGCAGAGGACCCTTAAGAGTCTCTCTCTTTTGTCTTCCTGCTTTTGCCAGAGAAGCAGGTCCCCTGCTTTCTCTCTCTGCTAAGTCTGGGCCTTTGCCCCCCCCCCACCACCCAGAGAGAGGAGGGGGGGGGATTCAGACACAGCTGGGTCATAAATTCCAGCTACAGCCAGGCCGAGCCGAGGCCTTGCTCTCCTCTCCCTCAGCTCAGACGCTGAAATGCTGCACTCAGTACAGGCAGAGACCAGGTGACCATCGCAAGGCCTGAGAGAGATTAACCCTTTCCATGCCCAGATGAAACATGCAGACACCCATCCACGCCTGCACACAGAGAGAGGAAAGAGTGAGGACACCTACAGAAATACAGCATAGAGACTCTAAAATCAGTGAAGGAAGCAGAGCCGATGCCTAGAGGGAGGAGCATGAGAAGTGCTTCAATAATGAAGCTGAAAATTCTTTGTGAAACCATGGTTGGGACTAAGCTAAAATATTCCCTGTAATATATGAGAAAATGGTCCAAAGGGGGGATGTGATGTTCTAACTGCAGCCAGTGAGCCAAGGCACCTGTGTAGAGATAAGTAGATGCTGAAGTAATTGCAGCCTGATGAGAAGCTTGAGCAGAGACAGAGAAGAAGCTGTGACCTGTCCCTCACCCCGGGGATGGTGGAGGACTTGTGTTGCCAGTAACAGAAAACGGGGATTTTTTGCTGCTGTAATAGAACTGCTCATCCTTAAAAGAGTGCCCCATGGACTGCCGTAATCCACTGTAGTAGCTGTGGAAAGGCTACTAGTGTGGGAGGGATCTTCCACAACAAGCAGATTTTTCTCCCGGGCAGCTGTTGGTTGTTAGGCTGAAACCATAAAAAACTGTATTTTCTTGTGGAGAAGTCCATGGTATAAGCAAGAAAAACTTCTCTCCCTGTTGGAGAATATCCTTCTCCAGCTGCACAGACATAAAGTGGGTGAGCAATCCAGGCCCCTTAGACGAAAGCTAGGCCTCTGCTCAAGGTTATTCTCAAGACAACTGTGGGAAAGAGAGACATGAAAGCTGAAAACAAGCTGCAGGTGTCCAAAGATTAATTTGGCAGAAGAAACTGTTACTGTTGTTGCCTTCTGATATCAGCTTGGTGTTTTAATTAGAATAGAGAAAGCTCCTGTGGGAAACTTCTGTGGGGAATAATGTTTTGAGCACGGACAGCACTATAAAGAGTATGGACTTTCTGACAATAAACGAGCTTGATTTATCACTCACACTGAGTCAGCATCTTGCTTCTCTCGCCACCGACAAATGGTGACCCCGATGTGCGGGACGGGACCAGCGAGATCGGGAAAGCACCGGTAGCAGCGACCGGGGAGTGAAGATCTATACCTTTTGCGCGGCGAAAGGTGGATCTGATGGCTCGGGCCTCGGGAGAGAGGTCCGCCACCCGAAAAGGCTACACTCTGACAAGCTGCGTGGCGATCGCGGAATCAGAGGGTAGACGCGGCGCGGGAAGATGCGGAGGGGCCAGCACAGGACGACGCGGCCCGGCCAGCGCGGAGGGAAGCGGAGGCCGTTGCAGTCAACTAGAAGTGGTAAACCAGCTAGATGAGGATGGACCGTGAGGTAGCCTTAGATTTATTAACACGCTTTTTAGAAAAGCAGGGAGTCGGCAAAGAGACCCTAAAGCAGGTAGCAGGATTAGTTACATTAGGGATGGCAATTTTTGACCTGCCAGAATGGCGGAAGTATGGTGATCAGTTGTTTGAGGGGATTTTAGACAGCAACAAGGTATGTGCTAAGCTAGGGAAGCCCTGGAGGGAGGTAACAACCTGTTTGCAAAGATACCAGGCAGAGAAAAAAGTTGCTGCCGTTGCCATCGCGAAACCTGAAGGGACCACGGAGGGAAGTGGGGGGGCCCCGGGAGGTGAGCACCCTATCCTGGGATTGCTCGGAATTGGTAACTAGACGCCCAGCCTGCCGGCAGTAGGGAAGTGTGTGGTGCTGGGGGTGCACAGCTCGCCGCCCGAGCATGGGGTTGCCTCGGAGGCGGCCGCTGCTTGCGCGGAGCAACCGCCCCCCCCCAGCGCCTGCACCGCCAGAGCCAGAGGAGGGGTATCCGCCCCTCTCCTCTGCCCCATCCGGGCCCCAGGAGGAAGAACAGCTGGCTTTGCCCCCCACCCCGATGCGAGGAGGCTGTGTCCCTCTTCGCCAGGACCAGCCACCTGCACCCCCCCCCTTGCTGGGTGGAGGCTTTGTCCCTTTTTGGCAGAATATGCAAATCGGGAACGTGCGGAGAGGGAGGCGCAGGATAAGCTGGGCGAAAGTAGAACAGAAAGCTTTAGAAGAGGGGGATGTGCAACTAGCTCAGGACGTTGGAACTTTAAGCCGAGCAGAAGCGGTGTTTCCAGTGCTGTTTGAGCCCCTGCAGGATGGAGGGCAGCAAGCTACCCACATGGCAACCGATTGGAAGTTACTCACACAGTTACGTACCACAACTAGTGAGTCAGGTCTGCACGGGGAGCCCACCAAAATGATGTTAACTTATATTTGGGGAAGTGTTGTTGTCAGGGTATCCGCAGCTATCACAGCTGGGGTGCCACAGTGGATGCAAGGGGCACTGTTACGTCAGTGCGTTTTAGAAAATAGTAATCAGCAGACAAAGAACATTCTTGTTACGCTCCCCGCAGACGCCTCCATTGAGACGATGTTAGAAAGTATGAGCCGTGTGTCAGTGGGAATGCAGGCATTTATAGCAGAAGTAGTCACTGCCATGGGAGACAAAGTAGTTGACATGATAGTCCAGGCCCAGACGCAGGCCCTTAGCGCAGAGGAGGGTGAGGCCGCGCCTAGGCAGAGAGCCCCGGTACTTCAGGTCTGGGGAAGAGGACGGAAGGGATGGAGATAGATGAAGGACAGCTGACAATCCTAGACCTCTTCCAACTTATCATCTCTGTGAGAGAATTGAACTGTGGTAATTCCATTATTCGGAATCTCCTAAAATGGACTTGAGACTGTAGACTAACGCTGAGAGCGAGAGTAGCCTTTCAAATACCCGTCTGAGAGACAATTAAGAAGGCACTGTGAGACGCGATCAGCAATAACCGAACAGCCGCACCCGAGTCTGCAAGAACAGCTTTGCAATCGGACTCGCTTCTACAATCCGTCAGGGAAGAAGAAACAGAAAAGTGATGTACTGGAAGAATTTCTACATGTTTAAAAGGTTAGAGACCCCAGCCCGTGAGCCTCCAGTGGTGGCCACCCCCCCCCCCCCTTCCCTCGCAGCGGTTTCGGATTTCTCCCCGCGGACTCTGCAGTCAGCGGCGGCCCCTGCCCTCGGTTCCGACGGCGTCTCAGTGCGCCGGGGGTGGGAGGCTGCGGAGACCACGCTGCTGCCCGTCCTTGGAGCTGGGCAATGACTCCGTAACAACAGTTTTCCCTAACCACCAGGACCACGCTGGCAACCAGGAAACGGGAAGAAGAGCGCGGCTGCCCGCCACGCCCCGACAACAGTACCTGCCCCAGCACTCTCTGCACCTGCACCGGCACCCGGGACCGCCGGTGCTCCAGCGTCAACCCCTGGATGCACTTTTAATCGGTCGCTTTTCTGCAAGTATCAAAGACTGTTCATATTGTCTCGTATAATTGATGCTGACTTTACTGGTGGAATTTGTGTTAACAAGAAGAAATCTGGGAAATCTAGGTTGCAACAAGACTTGCACTTATTCAGTGCAAAAAGAAAAAGGGGGAGACAGGGAGGACAGAGGAAGTGAGAATATTGGAATGACTGTTCATGGGCATCCAGCCAACAACAACAATTCAACAAAAACAAAGGATTGAAAACGTGGCAGAACTGATCCAGAGAGGACACAGCAGAGTTGTACACCTAACAGGCCGGGGCCAAAGCGGGGCCGGGGCCAAAGCGGGGCCGGGGCCGAGCAGAATAAGGAAGTTTAGGCAAAATGTAAACTGATTAATAAGCTAGATCTAAACGAGTGGTAAACTAGATTTACCCAAATTGTAAACCGAATTAGATAAACACAATGAGTTACCTTTGTATTGTTTGTTAATTAATGATGGGAATTATCTTGCTAGATAGAAATGAATAACTGGAATTATAATCTGTTCTTACTGTTTTTCCTGTTTTACTTTGTTTCAATGAGTGTTTGAGTTTTATACCTACAGCTGAATTTGGAAGTACAGTGATCCCGGAGAAGATAGAGCAAAGAAAAGATGGATCTGTGTGCTTGCAGCTTGCAACACTGTTTTCAAACATATCCCAAGTGATCACCCCTAATGTATTAATACTTATTAATATGTTGTTAAAGTTTAAATGCTATTAGGTTTATTAAGTTCTGTTACAGTTAAGTATTACAACTAGGTTCTATAAAAGTTAACTACAACTATGCATAGCTATGTGTGTTATAGCAAGGATTAAGTTCTCTTAAGATTACGTACGTAAACTCATGCATATGCAATCTTTTAATTATCATGTTCATGGTACCATGGTCTTTTTAGTCAAAAGTAGTTGACGTCTGTTATTTTACAGTCTGCACAACCTGTGTTATGTTTATGTAACTGTCTTTATTATTCGCTCAGATTTAAGTAACCTTCTTAGTTGCTGTTTCTAACAGCTTTCTCATAAGATCTGTGTTAGGGAAATCCCTCCAGTTGGAGTCCTGGCTCTGGCCAAGCCTTGACTCTCCCTGGTCGGACATCTACCAATGGACCTAGGTGTTTCTGCATCCAAATCATACTTAAGTCGGGTTTGACTTAATAATTTGAATTTATATCAGCTGGATCCCTTTTGGGATAGACTTGGAGACCCTATCCAGAAGGGCTTTCCATGTCTTCACTGAAACAAGGCAGCTGTTGCAGACCCTGGATGTTAGTATAGTATTCCAGAATTAAGTAAGGTATTACCCTGATTAAGAGCCTTCAGAGACGAAGCAATTGAGACTAATTTGCTGAACTATTGGGTAATGAAAAATCACAAGATCACCTTAGAATGTTTAGCACATAGGTGTTGGAAGTATTCTTATGTCTAGTTATGTGTATTTCTTACTGCACTACCTCTGACAAATGGCTGGTAATGCCATAAACAAACTCATACTGATTAAAACAGAAAGGGGGAATTGTAAGGTTACACTATGTGTGTTAAATCACGAAAATGATACAGATAGTAGAATCACCTTTAAGAGACTGGTTAACAAGCTTAAGTTTTAAAGACTGGTTAGTGAAATTTGTAAGAATGAAATTGATAGCTTTAGTAATTATTATGATCATAAGTGTATTATTGCCATGTGTAGTTAAGTGTTTGATGAATACAGTAGAAAAAAGCGTAAACCAGGCCTGGATTACTCAAAGAAAAGTAGGGGGATATGTTGGAGAATATCCTTCTCCAGCTGCACAGACATAAAGTGGGTGAGCAATCCAGGCCCCTTAGACGAAAGCTAGGCCTCTGCTCAAGGTTATTCTCAAGACAACTGTGGGAAAGAGAGACATGAAAGCTGAAAACAAGCTGCAGGTGTCCGAAGATTAACTTGGCAGAAGAAACTGTTACTGTTGTTGCCTTCTGATATCAGCTTGGTGTTTTAATTAGAATAGAGAAAGCTCCTGTGGGAAACTTCTGTGGGGAATAATGTTTTGAGCACGGACAGCACTATAAAGAGTATGGACTTTCTGACAATAAACGAGCTTGATTTATCACTCACATTGAGTCGGCATCTTGCTTCTCTCGCCACTGACATCTCCCTAAATGGACTGAGAAAAGACTATTTTACAGGTGGTAAACTGACTAAAGGTTCAAAGTGTTGTCTTTTTGTGTTGTCAGTGGGGAAGAAATGGAGAGGTGGGAGGAGGAGAGGTGTTCTGAGGGTTTTGTTCTGGTTCCTTTTTTTTTTTCTCTTTTTACGTTTGTTAATAAACTTTCTTTATATTCCTTAAAGTTTGAGTCTGCTTTAACTGCTTCTAATCCTTATCTCACAATAGAACTGAGTGAATTTTACTAAGTGTGCTGGCATTTAGCCAGAAACTCAGATTGGCGAACTCAAACCAGTACAGTTCCCTAAAAATTTGAGACCCCAGGGGAAATGTCCCATGGCCTCTCCCTTTATTCGAATAAAGTTACAGGATTCCTCTGTCTCCTTTTTGATCATAAGCCTCTAGTGTTTGTGGATTAATTTTCTTGACAAAAGCATTGCAAAAGACTATCTCTCACGTTCATATGCCTCTGATCTGTTTTAAAATATTATAAACAATTCCACATATCGAAGTTCCTCCCATCATCTTTTTGAATGGAGTTGTAATAATAATTCTGTTATTAATTCACTTTCTAAACTGCCAAGGGGAGGCCTGGTCCCTCCCCCCTCTAACTTCTGCACTGGCCACACCTGCGTAGAAAGCCAAACCAGTTCTTCTGTGATAACAGGCGTCTTTTTACCCATTAGGGTATGCCAATGTTTTAATATTAAATCCAATGGGGACCCTCAGGGTATTTGCATTCCTTTGGTGGAGTATAGGCATCCCATGTTTCTACTTCTAAACAGGAGAAAAATAGCTTTGAAAAGAGCTAGTAGTCACAGAGTCCAACCCAGGATTTGAACTAAGTTCTTCCACTCCCAAAGCAAGGTAACTAAGCTACGTTCTATACCTTTAACAGGCAATGCCAGTGCAACTAACAAACTAGAAGGAAAGCAAAATAGTGTGCACACAAAAATCTTTGCTAGATGGGATTCAAACTGGGGACCTATCACAGTCTAATCACAAGCAATTTACTCTCTATACCACAGTTCAAGCTGCGCTGCAGTAGCCTTAAAGCAATTTTAAGGGAAGGGCAATTCCTCCCCCACACACCTTCGTAGGGGAACCAGGAATGGAATAGATGAGCAGCTTTATACAGATGTCCCTCTGCCCCGGCAAAGTCTGCCAGAAACTGATGCCTTTTTGCTGGTCCTAAAATCATGAGCCAGACACAGGGCGATAAAAAGGTGTTACCTTTATAAGGATCCTTAGGTGAACAATTTGCGAGGTGGAAAACACCGAAGATGCACACCCAGCATAATGTGTATATAATTTTTATAGGTTTTGCAAATTAGCATATCTGACAAAAATCCCCAATTAGAAGCATAATTAGTGTGGTAATTCCTCCCCAGTTCAACCCTTTTTTGAATTCCCCTTTCTCTAGATAGGGACTAAACTGTTTAAGAAAATGTATCTGGAAGAGATGATTTAAACCTTGGTTCCCACGAAGAACCAGGATAGGAGCCTTGGACCCCCGGCTTGGAACCTTTGGAATGTGTTTTATCTTTTCCCTATCAGGCTAGGGAAAAGTACTGGAGCTAACTACAAATAAAATAATTTGCTACAGAACTACAAATATATGTGTAAAGAATACAGAGAATATATAACAGAAAAAAGGCAAAAATCAATTCAGCATCAATACTTCTGTACTGTTTTAAATCCAGCACAATCCAAAAGGATAAAAGTTAGTGTTCTCACTCTCAGTATTTTCAATACATCAATTTGCAGTAGCAGTGTATTTTTACTGATAGGTAGGTAGTCTTTGTCCATTTAAGAATGGGTTTAGGCTAGATTAAACAATGGAGTATAATATCTTCAAACATGTGGTATCTAAAGACCTAAGAGCAAGGAGAGAAAAACTTATGTCAGATTAGTATCTTCAATATAATTTTTTTATATAAGTGGTTTTTCAATGCCCCATCCTGTTTCCAAACTACAGATGTTTTTCTAGGTGGTCCAGTAGGTGAAGATGGTGTTCTCTTCCATTTATCCTGAAGATGTGCAAAAAAATGCGATCTAAATACTTAATCTTCTTTTGCAAATAGACACTACTGGTTTTAAGTTCTTACTGATTTGCATTTAAATTTTCAATTTTGCTAAATTAAATTTAATACTGCACTCACTTCTGATTATATTTATTATTCCATGCTGCACCAAAAATATCTCCATTTCTAAAACTGGTACTTGTTTGGGAAGATCATAGCTTCAACTGCAATTCCCTGTTCTGACTGAGCTTATAGAAATTCATCTGTTAAAATAAATATTTTATGTCACTTTGTCACTTGAAATGTAAATTAGACTGATTAATCTCTTTCCTTTAGTTCTTGCAGCAGCAAATTAAACAAGGACTCAGCAAAGTGCTATAAACAGATCAGATAATAGGCCAATTTTCATTAAGTGATTTATGTTTTTAGGGAAATTATTGTTAAGAATGACTCAATTTAGTTTTCTAATCTATTTTTTTAATCCAATTTTTGTGAAATGCTACTTAAACCACATTTTACAGTTGAGAACAACTTCCCCCTCGATGGTAATATGCTAGCATCACTTCAACATGTGTAGCTTATGATTCCTTAGCTATAAATGTGTAAAGTTGTAATTGAGTTTGTCTTCACTAGACACAGTAAGGTGTCATTGTAAAATGATGAGAGGCACAGTCCTTTAAAAAGTGTTTAGTGTTGTGGTAAACTGAGTTAAGTGTTATTACAGAAATTTTTAAAAATCTATTTTGCAGATAGAGCAGAAGAATAATATATTTGAAAAGCTGAAAATCCTTTCTGTCATGCTTTTATAATGTTTGCATGTGTTCAATTTACCCATGTTTTTCAGGTTTAGATTACGATAAGCACTTGATTACTAATTGTGGTAGTTTGAAAGCAAATCAGTGAGAGACTCTAAGTCAGAATTACAATTTAATAGAAAAATTAAAATAAATGCAATAGTACAAAAACACTGACAGAGTCAGAATACAATCTGACACCCTGTCAGTTAGGGTGTCGGTAGTAGTCCAGTTAGATGGTGGCTGCAGTCATCTGGGAGTGATAGATGTGGTTCTGTTTGATGCCTGAAGGATTTTTTGCTTTTCTCCTAAATACTTCTTACACAGTTCCCTATGTTCACAAGTATTAGCATGCATACTTGTGATGCTTTAGGTGATAACTTAGCCCGGTTTCATGGTGTTTAGTAGGCCAGTGGACTAAACACCCCTGAAACTACGTAGAGTTAGAAGACCAAACACTCTATTGTCGTAAGCACTCAAGGTCTCCTAGCAGGTTAGATACTGTAAACTAGAAGTTAGCCCACCCAAGCCCCTTATTGGGTCCTCTTGTTAGATATGTTAATGTGTAAAGTCTTTAATTGTATACTCGATTGGGGGGACGGGGCTTTTGCAATGCGTTCCACCTGGATGGCAGAAGCCATCAAATAGGATCCTATTAAAATACCAAGGTAAACGACCCCCAACCCTCTAACCGTGTCTGAGCTTTTATTTCCTAAGACCAGGAAAAAGGCATCATGTTGAAGCAGTGATCCTGTGGAAAGGTATAGTTCTCCTCTGAGGGTCCAGTGGTGGTGTAGAAGGGTCTGGTCTTCCTCTGGGAATCCAGTGGAAAAGCTGACTTGTGGTATTTCAAATTCCAGTTTATATCCAGATAGGGATGCTTGGTTCCTCACCCTGGGTGGAGCATCTCACAATGGGATGATGCCGCGGTCACCAGTGTCTGGGTGTGGACAGCTAGCCCCCAGGGTCTTTGGCTAGTGACCCGTCAGCGGCTGCAGCAAGCGTCCCTGACCGCCGGAGCGCCAGTTCGCTGCCGCGGGAATCTGTGCATTCCCAGCCGCAGGTAGCTCTTAGAGAGCAAGCTATCTCTATAGGGGCCGGAGAGTATGGGAGGGATCTTCTGCCTAGAGTAATAGAGACACAGAGGCGTGGGGTCCAACTGTGCTCTGGGCGTCTAGGATCAGAAGACCCCGAACAGCTCAGTGCACAGACTTTTATTGTGAGGGCACCATCCAACTATCAAACACCAGGAGGGAGGAACAAGGGAGGGACCAGGGGACCAGGACTAACCAGAAAGGAGAGGGGGAGGAGAGGGGATGATAGACAACCGGGGGATACAATCAACTACCAAATGGAACAGAACTTTCTAGAACACAAGAATGATTGGCGGGAGAGTGGCAGGTGCTTAAACTAATGGGGGAAAAGGGAACCACCCCTGAGAAACTCAGCCCACTTGCGGGGAAAACCACCTGTGTCTCCGCCCCAGGGGAGACTTTAAACTTGGGCACCTTTATTGCACAGCTTCTCAGGGGGGACCGAGGCTTTCGGGGCTTCCACAGGATGATGTAGTTTTATCAGTGGGACTCAATGGCCCATTAACTGGAGCCATTAGGGATGAGCAAAGAAAAGTGCCCCACCTGGCTCCAACAGCTGGCCCATTAGAAGACATGCCCTGGGGCCATCAGGGGTGAGCCAGGAACACTGCCCCACCTGGCCCCAACATCCCATGAAGATGGTGATATAATACATACCATTGTAACCTAAGACACTAATGAATTAGGAAAATGCTAAAGTAGAGTTGCTTTTGGATTATCTTGATAATTCATTTTGATATAACTGATGTGGCAAAGGGCAAAGATCATTGTGTCCAAACTGCCTTTCAATTTTCATTCATTGTGTTAGAAAGAACAGTGGTTCAGGAGAGCTGGTTGCATATTTTTTCAAGTTATATCCTCCAAGCTCAAGAATGGCTAATCATGATGAGGAGGAAATGAAGAAATGCATGGATGCACAAGGAGCTTCTGAAAAAAATCCAAACATAAAATGGATATGTATGAGGTGGAAGCAGGGTCATGTGATCCAGGAGGACCAGAGACCCCATTTGAATATGCAGGGATGGGGTTAGGAAAACCAAAGGCTACCTGAAGTTGAAACTGGTGTGGCATGTGAAGGGCAAGAAGAAGAGCTTCTATAGGTGTATCAGCAGCAAAAGGAAGACTAGGAAAAATATGAGTCCTCTGCTGAATGGGATGGAGGATCCGGTGACAATGCAGAAGAGGCCAAAGTACTCAATGCTGCCTTTGCCTCTGTCTTTACTGATAAGACTTACCTTTAGAACCCTCACGTGCCTGAGACCAGAGGGAAACTCTGGAAAAAGAAAGACAATCTTGGTGGAGGAGGATTAGACAAGGAAACATTTTAGACAAATCCATGCACAAGTCCATGGGGCCTGATGGGGTGCATCCATGAGTGCTGAGGGAGCTGGTTGATGTCATTGCAAGGACTCAACTCTATTTGAAAGGCCATGATAGGTAGCTAGCATTGATTAGTAAAGGGGAAACATGGTTAACCAACCTGATAGATGACAGGTTGCCTATAGGGTGATGTGAACTTTCTATCTTTGTTGATACTCAGAACCTGTGGTGGTGCATTCAATCCCCCTCCTCTCAAGGAATTCCCTTTAGACCTTGGCATTTAGTAATGAGTTGGGCAGTGAAGCATCCCTTGAACCTACCAGAAACTCTTGCATGACAAAGGTGGGGACGTCACTGTGGCCTAACCAAAGAGGGGGAAGGGAGATAATCAGTCATCCTCTGATAGCCTTGGAACATTACTTGCCTGAATCATCCTGAAGATTGATGACTAAAGCAAATCATCTTGCGACCCTCTAAACAGAAGTCCTGAGTAAAGGCCTTTGAGTCCTCATGGAACACAGTGGGCTGTGCCAGCACTTCCCTCTGAGTGGGATGCCTGTGCCAGGACATCCCCCTCTGCCACAGAAAGCTTATCTGCTCTGTCCATCAGCTGGTGCATAGCTCTGGACATTCTCCCCCCTCACATGAATTGGTCAGATAACCCAGGCCAGACAGATGTCCATCAGTGAGTTATCTCTGGTGCCAGGGAGGTGAGATCCCCTCACCTGACAATGAACACCCCTCATCTTGAGAGCGAGATGTAGAGAGATAATCCAAGAATCCCTGATTGAGAGACACTTTACTAACTATAAAAGCTACACAAATTTTCACAGAGGTAGAAGTCTCCTACACACTTCCTGGAAACATGTAGGACTTCTCCCTGAAGCTTGGACACATCTTTGTGGTTACTTTTCCAGAAACTGAGAGGAAAGGATCCTATGTATGCCCCATCAGCAATTGGATGGTAAGATACATTGAATCCTAATCTGTACTATTTCTTCGCTAGCTGTAATATAGATACCTCACTCGTGCACTGAATTGTTTATCTATTAGTAGTGTTTCTTTTGTTTATCCTGTGTAGTAAGTAATCTGCTTAAGGCTTATGTCTGTTTTCCTTGGTCTATTCAATAAATAATTCGTGTTGTAATAGGCCTGATCGGTCATTATTAATAACCTGCAAGCGAGAGCGATCTGGGGTGCAGGTCGCCCCAAACAGAGCTACTGCCAGATCTGAGTCAAAGGCAGGACTTGTTTAATCTTTCCATTCATAACAATGTGTCTCAAAGCTCATGAACTCTACAGTTCTCAGAAGACCATTGCCAAAAGCTGATAACAGGGCCTGGGCTGATATCCCCCACTCCTTGAGGCTCTACCTTTCACCTGTTGAGAAGACGCAAAGGCATTTGACATGAGTACTTCACTGAACTAGAGGGGAATTTTTCACAGGCATATACATTGTACATACTTCTTTGTGTGTGTGCATGTATGAATTGATTTAAATACCCTACAGCAAGTATAGTATGAATATTGCCATCACAGATCTATAATTAAGTTACTGTTGTGCTTATAGTAAATCCTATTGAATAATTTTGTAAATGTTAAATTTGTCAATTATTAAGTGCTGCTAAAATCATTTATACATGAACCATTGACCAAGTCAACTCAGAGGGCTGGAGCACCTCTCCTATGAAGACAGGCTGAGACAGCTGGGGTTGTTCAGCATGGAGAAAGCTCCAGGGAGACCCCGTTGAGACCTTTCAGTACCTTAAAAGGGATTATAAAAAGGAGGAGAGGGACTTTTTATATGGGCAGATAGGGGTAGGACAAGGGGGAACCATTTTAAACTCAAAGAGGGCAGGTTTAGATTAGATATTAGGAAGAAATTATTTCCTCAGAGGGTGGTGAGGCACTGGAACAGGCTGGCCAGAGAAGTTGTGGATGCCTCATCCCTGGAAGTGTTCAAGGCCAGGTTGGATGGGACCTTGAGTAACCTGATCTAGTGAATGGCATCCCTGTCCATGGCAGGGGGTGGAACTAGATGATCTTTAAGGTCCCTTTCAACCCTAACCATTCTATGAATCTATGATTCTCCTATGATTTTCCTTTGTATGTTTTATCCATGTAGTAAGTAATAGAGTGAACTTTGCCATCAAGCTTTCTTAAGTCACACTTTCACAAATTTATATTAAAACCTGATTTTGCTAATACCTTTACCTGTGATTCTTTGAGCAGCCTAACCACTCACTTATGACAGAACCTGATTTGACAATGTACTAAGCAGTCTGCCTTAGTTGACTTTGTTTTGAGCAGGAGGTTTGTACTAGATGATCTCCAGAGTTCCCTTCCAATCTCAGCCATTCTGTGATTATATACTATTAAATCTCCAGGTGAATTTAGAATACAGAAGGTACTTCCTCAGACTTGAATTTGGCTGTACAGGTCATTGATATGGAACCTTTCTTGGTGGGTGGGAAACTTGTGTTTCTCGAATTTATTCTTCATTTTGTTTCACTAGTCCAGATATCTTTGATGGAATGCTTTGGGTACAGAGAGGGGTGCAAAAATGGGCAGTCTTTGCTCTGCCTTCTTCCTATTGCTGTCTGCTGATTGACATAATTTAAATCAAAAGTTTATTTTATAAGTTAGAAAGTTAAAAGGACTGAAACTCTGGGAGCGAGAATCTGTGAGTCTACAAACTTAGCTTTTATTCTTGACTCCCAGAATAAAGTCTAAAATTGTGTTAGGATGTTGACCCTTCCATGAAGGTGATCTAAAAGCCCTACACAGTTGGATTTTTTATTTAAGTGTAAGGGAAATCCCTGGAAAATGCTTGTGGTGAAACTAGGAGAATGTACTAGACACTCATTCTTGAAATTCCTTGTAGGCTGAAAATAACTGTTTGGTATTAGTCCTGGATGTAATTTGTATGTCATATATTATTATCTACTCCATATTGTGCTTAAATCTTTCAGAGTGAATGACCAATACCAGCATTCTCCAAATAAAATGAAAAATTTTAGGTTCAGTAACTATTAGCTTTGATTAGGTTGATTGTTTTCTAAGGTCAATCATGAAAAAATGCAGATAAAATAGGTAGGCTTATCACTAAGTAAAACTGTACAGTATGAATAGGGACATGATTAAAATTGTCATGTCTTCTAGTCAAAATATCTGATCCCACTAATGGTTTTCAGTGTTTAGAATTACTGTCTATTGTGTGTATATCACAGAATTGCAGAATTAACTAGGTTGGAAAAGACCTTTGAGATCATCAAGTATAAGCTATGACCTAACACCACCTTATGAACTAGACCATGGCACTGAGTGCCACATCCAGTCTTCTTTTAAACACCTCCAGGGATGGTGACTCTACCACCTCCCTGGGTAGCCCATTCCAATGCCCAAGCACTCTTTCAGTGAAGAATATTTTCCTTATGTCCAGCCTAAACTTCCCCTGTCGCAACTTAAGACTGTCCCCTCTTCTCCTGTCACTGGTTGCCCAGAGAAAGACACTGACACCCACCTGATTACAACCTCCTTTCAGGTAGTTATATCTCAATATCAAGAGAAGAATCACAATGTCTATAATATCATGCTCAATTTTATGATATGGTGTTTTGTCTTGGTTTGAAAGACAGGTGTCTGCCATGGAAGGTGGGAACCTCCCTTGGAATGAAAAATACAACCCCCTTCCCTCCAAATTATTATAACTTTGAAATTACAGGGCTTTCAGGCAAAGATATGGGAAATACTAGAATATATATATATATATGACAAGGCAAACCAACAACAACAGCAGCAGCAACAAACAGGAAAAAATCCCAGAGACCCAACAACAGCCTTCTCTCAGTTGTCAAGCACTTTCCCCTCTGATGTAGTTATGGTCACAGACAGCAGGGGCGCTGTTAGCTCCTGGCCAGGCAGGGCAGGTGGGATGATTCCCTCGGGGCTGCAGGGGGTGCTGTGGCACAAGCTCAGCTGTCTCTCCATGGGGTTAATGGTGGGTGAGCCAGTGGAAGAGACAGAAAAGGGATTTCCTTTACAAACCCACAGGGGCAGCTCATCCTAGTGCCCCTCTGGATGGCAAAATGGACTGTAGCAGAAACCTTGGAGCAGCAGGCTGGAGTAGCAGAGGTAAGAAGACTCCCATGGGCAGCAAAACAAAGTGTAGCACTAAGCCCCAAGTGGTGGCAGAAGCAGAAGCAGCGGGGGGGGGGGGGTTGTCCTGGCAGATGCTGGGTGTTGGACTAAAGTGTAGCAAAAAACCCTGAAGCAGCATCAGAACAACAGTGGGGGCTGGGCAGGGATTGCTCCTTTGCACAGCTCACTGGTAAGGCAGTGTCCTGGAAAGGGTAGGGTGCTCCCGGGTTCCAGCATATCATGCACCGGCCCTGGGCTCTCAAACAGCAGAGGACCAGAGAAGCAAGCCAGTCAGCCCTAGCCATATTCCCAAAGAAAAGAGAAAAACCAAAAGGGGAAAAAAGAAAAAGGCAAAAACCACAGGGCAGTGGTGAAACAGGGGATTTAAGAGTTAAAAAGGGAACTTAGAACAGATGAGACAATATGATTCATTATCCTGTTCTCCAAGGATGGAGGGAAGGCTGAAGAGATAAGGGGGCCCTTCGAAAGATATCTGGCATCTATCAAAATGTTGCTGAGCTTGATAAAAGGGGGCCACAACGGTAAAGAAAGAACACGCATGTGCAAAACTCATGGGGTCAAAAATTCATGAAGAGCTAGTGTAGTGGTTTCAGTTTGCCTATTCAGGTTTGTGGCTAAGTGCTAGCACACTTACTCAAATTTACTTGATTGTTTGTTGTGAGATGAGGATTAGGAGTAGGCAAAGCAGGCTTAAATTTTATAAAGTACAAAGAAACTTTATTAATATACCTAAGATATAGGGAAAGAGAAAAAAACCAAGAAAAACCAGAACAAACTCTTCAGACCACCCCTCCTTCCCCCACTTCTCTATTTCATTCTCTCTGACAACACACAAAAGACAACACTTTGACCTCCAGTCAGTTTATCACTTCAGAAATAGCTCTTGTTCTAGTTCATTTTGGGAGAGAAGTTTCTTTTGCTTACACCATGGATTTTCTGTAAGAAAAATAGTTTTTATGCGTCTTCTGCCTCACCATTAGCCGCCGCCCAGAGCAAAGACCAGCTTAATGGTGGATCTCTTCCACACCAGTAGCCTTCCCACAGCCACTATGGTGGGTCATGAACAGTCCACAGGGTACCTGTTTTAAGGATGCCCAGTTCAATTGCAGCAACAAAGGAAATCCCTTCTTCTGTGCTTAGCAACACAGGTTCTCCTGACAACTTAAGTTCTCTAGCATTCTCCCTGGGACCAGGGCTCTGGGTCACAGCCTCTCCTCTCTCTTGGTTCTAGTTTCTCATCAGGCTGTACTTTTTTCAACACTTACTTGTCTGTACTTAGGTATTTCAGTTCATTGGCTGCAATAAGAACCTCACATCCCCCTTTTAGACTATATCTTCATAGATTGCAGGGAATTTATTAGCTCAGTCTTCAACCATAGTTCTCTAAAAGAGTTTTCAGCTTCACTCTTGAAGCACTTCTCATGCATCTCCCTGTAGGTATCAGTTCTGCTTTTTTCACTGAGTGTAAAGTCTCTATGCTGCATTTCTGTAGATGTCCTCACTAGTTCCTCTCTCTCTGCAAGGAAGGATGAGTGTCTGTAAGTTTAGTCCAAGCACGAACAGAGTTAATCTCTGTCTTTCTCTCTCTAGCAGTGTGATGATCACGTGCTCCCTGCCGGGCTGTTTGAACAGGTCTGAGCTGGATGGCAGAAGCTCTCAGAGTCTCTTTGCCTGGCTCTGCAGAGCTGGCTCGGCCTGCTGGGGCCATCTATGCCTGAAGTGACAGAGCAGGGCCTGGCTTGAGGTGGATGGAGTCCGGCCTGGTCCTTGCCTGGCCCAGAGCAAGGGCCTAGCCCTATCTCGTGTAGCTGACACACCGGCTGAGCTGTATCCGCTGAACATTCATGCCGTTCCTCCCCCATTCCCAGCTGCAGCAACACAGCTGCCATAAACCTCCCTT
>JAVTVJ010001001.1:19544-57442 GCA_034509425.1 Eopsaltria australis | reverse complement strand
GGGCTGAGGCCTTACCAGCGAGAGAAGAAGAGGATGCTCCTCTCTACACAGCAGCAAGTCCAAAGAGGAAGAGCCTCAGAGGGTCTCTGCTTATTTATGATTTTTTCCCCCGAAGGCAGATCAACTTTTTAATTGGTTCATCTACATATCAGTCTTCAAAACTATCTGATTATTGGCTCTCTCTTCCAGGAAGGAAGTTATATTCCTTCCTGCAACATAAATCACTTCCTAGATTTTGACCCCTCCTGCCTAACCTAGGACAGGTAGACCTCTCTTACTTCATCCTTTCAAGCCCCCAGACTCAAATTAAGACCACCAACTCAATAAAAGGGACAGATTGCGCAGCCGCAACTACTTTACATACAAAGCGGAGAACAGGCGGGGGCAGATAATAAATATGTATAGGCGTTATAGAATATGCATGTTTTTTGTAGATAGATAGGTAATTAGAAGCTGCAAAAGGTACGCAGGATTTGGGAGGATGCTCTCCCACTGCTTCCGGCGCTGAATAAAATACGTACCTACTTTATAACTCTAACAGGTTGTGGAGTCTTTATACTGCGTTTCAATTGGCAACCCAGTGGGACGGCTCTGTCCATCCCCAGAGACGGGCTGAGGGACGGAGGGCTCCACGGCGCGCCCTGGGATTTCCTGGAGGAGAACTCCGAGACCTCGGCTTGCTTACTGCGGGGACAGATAAGGACCACTGGCTTGCGGATAAAACGGTACGTATTAATCTTAGGGAATTTAGTAACACCTACGTGTGGTTGGAGGGCTGTTGGTAAATCACAGGAGACGTCCTGTGTGCAACATAGTCCCTTGGTAGGTAAAAGCTTGCAAGCTGTCGGTGGAAGGGAACGCACACCGGCGAGGCCTGCTCCGCTCCTCCAGGAGGAGGAGGGAGGAAAAAGGGGACCGGTGTCGCGGATAGAGCAGCAGTGGGTTGAGTAGATTCCATTCCCGTGACATCGGAACTAAGGTGGTGTGTTTGAGTCCGGACTTTGTGAATGTGGTGAATGCATGGGTGTGTTATGTTGTGTAATTGTTGTTTTATTGTCGTCTAACTGCAGTTTTTTCATTGTTTCATTGTTGCTTTTTGTTACTGGGGTTTTGCCTTTGCTAACGAGTTTGGGAGAGGTAGTGGATTTTTGAAGCAAAATTGCAATCTTGTGTTAAAAGTTATAATTGCAGTAAGAGAACAGCTCTCTAAGTGATACAACACTACCACCTTGTGGCAAAACTTACAATTGCAGAAAGGTATAAGGGAGGGAGGAGACAATGGGAGCTAGACAGAGCATAGAAGTTCCTAAAGCTAGTCCATTAGGGTGTGTTATAGCACATTGGAAAGAAGTTGCAGGGACCGGAGGTGCTGAAAATAAGTCCACTCTCATTAAGTATTGTAGCCAGCGGTGGCCACTGTATAGGCTAGATGAGGGGGCAAGGTGGCCACCCACTGGGACTCTAGATTATAACACTTTGCTACAATTAATGCTGTTTCTAAGGAGGGAGGGCAAGTGGAGTGAAGTCTCATATTGTGATATGTTCTTTTCTCTCCGAAATCACCCAGAGTGGCAGAGAGATTGTGGGATCAAGGCTCCTCTTGACCCTCTAGTACTAGCTATGGAAAAGGAGAATAAAGCAAAGAGTGGGAAACTAAAGAGATGCTGCTCAGCCTGTAGTATTGGGCAAAGGTGTATAAAATTGGATAAGGTTTACCAAAGTACATTTCAAGAACAAGGCTCGTCAGACTTATTGGAGGTTCCCCCTAACAGACAGGAAAGGGAAATGGAAGAGAGAGATGGGGACGCAGAGACCAGCTCACCCCCTAGCAGCCCAGTATCATCCTACAAGTCCCCCTACAAGAGGCAGTAGGAATAGGGGGAGACCCAGTGATGGTTAAAGTGCCCTTCTCCTCTATTCATTTAGAAGCATGGAGGAAAGTTGCTCAGGATTATCGCAGCGACCCAATAACTACTGCACAGAACCTGCGATATATTATCAAACAGCATAATCCAGACTGGTCTGACATGCAATTATTGTTAGAATCGTTAACCGAGACAGAAAAGCAGCTAATTTTGAAAACAGCAAGAGATCTAGCAGAAGATTATTATAGAGCCCACCAATTAGATGTAAAAGACTATTTCCCCCTTGAGAAACCAGAGTGGAAACCAAACAGGGGAGACGAGATGAAGAAGTTAGAAAGTTATCGGGAATGGATAGCCAGAGGGATGGAACGGGCTATACCTAAAACCATAAATTGGTCAGAGTTACATGCTATTAAACAGGGGCCTTCTGAGACACCATCTGAATTTTTGGATCGACTGAGGAGTGCGATGCGTCATCATACACCTCTAGATCCCAGAGATGAAATGGGAATCCAACAATTAGTGAGCTTATTCTTGGGCCAATCCACAGGGGATATCAGGTGTAAACTTCAGAATATAGTAGGGCCTGGGTAAAGAAACCTAGAAAAGTTACTCGATGAGGCATGGAGAGTACTCAGTAATAGAGAAGAGGGATATAGGCAAAATACGAAGAAAGTTATTATAGTGAGGGAGGAGAGAGGAGAGGGACGCAGACAAAGTCAACGAAAACAGAGAGGTCCACCCTGACTAGACAAAGATCAGTGCGCATTTTGTAAAGAGTTTGGGCACTGGAAGAATGAATGCCCCAAACAGAAGAGGGACAAGGGAAAAATAACGGTTGCCTGTGCCAAAGAAGACTGAGGAGGACCGGGAGATCTTACCCCAGCTGATCCCATTTGTAACAATGAAGCTGGGGAAGGAGGGGAAAAGGGTGGAGTTTCTAATTGATACAGGAGCAACATACTCGGTACTGAATAAAGCCCTGGTGCCCGTGGGAAAGGATTATGTTATGGTACAAGGAGCCACTGGCCAATCTGAAAAGGCTTATTTCTGTAAACCCTTAAAATATAAATTTGGGAAACAGTGGGGCATCCACAAATTTTTATATATGCCAAAGTCTCCAAAGGCTCTCCTGGGAAGAGACCTATTAGAGCAACTACAAGCAACCATTATGCTTAAGGATGGGAAAATTATTCTGGAGGTAAATGATCAGCGATATGTGGAGGCGTTAAGTCTGATACTGACAACCACTGAGATCGGGGAGGAAATCAGTGAAGAAATAGTTAGTCAGGTGTTCCCTGGAGTGTGGGCTTCTAACGTGCCAGGAAGGGCAAAAAACGCACATCCTATAGTAATTAACCTCAAGGAAGGAGAACACTCAGTCAGGATTAAGCAGTATCCCTTGAGAAAAGAGGACAAAGAAGGAATTAGGCCAGTGATTGAAAATTTTCTACAACTAGGTTTATTGAAAGAATGCCAATCTGACTTCAACACTCCTATATTACCTGTTCGGAAACCCGATGGGTCATATCGAGTGGTGCAAGACTTAAGGGCTGTTAATAAAATAATTGAAGATCTTTACCCAGTGGTAGCAAATCCGTACACTCTATTGACATGTTTAACACCAGAGCTAACTTGGTTTACCGTTTTAGACTTAAAAGATGCCTTCTTCTCCATGAAGCCAGTCAGAAAATTTTTGCCTTTGAATGGGAAAATCCTAAAAGCGGGTGTAAAACCCAGCTCACATGGACAGTTCTTCCTCAGGGGTTCAAAAATTCCCCCACCTTGTTTGGGGAACAGCTTGCAAAGGACCTAGAAGCCTGGGAGGCTCCACCAGAAGAAGGAAAGCTGTTGCAGTATGTGGACGATCTCCTTATAGCCACTAAGACAAAAGAGGCATGTGTGACATGGACGGTGAGTCTTTTAAACTTTTTGGGGCTCCAGGGGTATAGGGTGTCAAAGAAAAAGGCTCAAGTGGTGAAGCAAAAAGTAATTTACCCAGGGTACGAAGTTAGTGCTGGACAACGGACTTTAGGGCAAGACCATAAAGAAACGATATGCCAAACCCCGCAACCCCGGACAGTAAAGGAGTTGCGAACCTTTTTGGGGATGACAGGATGGTGTAGATTGTGGATCTAAAACTATGGGCTGCTCGTCAAACCTCTGTATGCACTCATCGCAAGTGGGAACGGAGATCTCCAGTAGACCAAAGAAGCTACTCGAGCCTTTTCCCAGTTAAAGGATGCCCTTATGTCAGCCCCAGCCCCAGGACTCCTGTACATGAGTAAACCATTTTTTCTGTTTTCACATGAGAAACAGGGGATTGCCTTGGGAATACTAGCACAGAACCTAGGCCCATATCGAAGGGCAGTGGCCTATTTATCCAAGCAGCTGGATGCAGCCGCCAAGGGATGGCCAGGATGCCTCAGGTCTGTAGCAGCAGTTGTGATGAATATCCAGGAAGCACGCAAATTCACATTGGGCCAGAAAATGACTGTGCTGGTGTCCCATACAGTGTCCTCAGTACTGGAAGTGAAAGGTGGGCACTGGCTTTCCCCTCAAAGATTTTTGAAATACCAAGCCATTATGTTAGAACAAGATGATGTGGAAATAGTGGTGAGTAATATTGTCAACCCAGCTTCCTTTCTCAGCGGAAATCAAGGAGTGTCGGTGCAACACGATTGTCTGGAAACCATCGAAGCCACCTACTCCAGCTGCCCAGACTTGAAGGACACCCCTTTCTATGACGCAGAAACCTGGTTTACAGATGGGAGTAGCTACGTCATCAGTGGAAAACGACATGCTGGATATGCAGTTACCACTAGCAAAGAGGTAATTGTATCTGGTCCCCTACCCACTGACACCTCTGCACAGAAAGCTGAGATAATCGCTCTGACCCGTGCCTTGGAGATGGCAAAAGGAAAGAAAATAAATATCTATACAGACTCGAGATATGCATTTGGGGTCGTGCATGCACATGGAGCTATCTGGAAGGAAAAAGGACTATTGAATTCACATGGGAAAAACATTAAACATGCACAGGAAATAATGAAACTATTGGAAGCGGTCCAGATGCCCGAGAAAGTAGCGATTATGCACATTAGAGCACACCAAAAGGTGAGCTCGGAATTGGAAGAAGGAAATGAGCTGGCAGATAGAGAGGCAAAAGAAGCAGCAAAAGGTGAGATAACGATTGAAGGAACCCTGATTCCAGATGGACAGATATCTCTCGGAGGTAAGCCAGAATACAGTAAGAAAGATAAGAAACTCATTGAGGACCAAGAAGGAACATATAACCAGGAAGGATGGGCCATCACTGCAGATGGGAGGCTGCTTGTCCCTTCTCAGATATTATGGTCCTTAGTAAGGGAGGAACATCAGAAAACACACTGGGGAATGGAGGCCCGATATAACTATCTAATTGAAAAGATTACTGCCAGAGATTTGTATGCTACTGTCACCCAGGTGACCAGGCAATGCGATCTTTGCCTCCAGACTAATCCTAAGAATACCCCTAAACCGAAACTTGGTGTATTGGGTCTGACTGGGGTAAAGCTCACAGCCCTTACAGTGCTGTGCTTTGCTTTGGTAGCTGGCGTTGGTAACAGAGCAGTGTTTTGGCTACTGCCGAGCAGTGCTGTCCCTGTGACATTCCTTCCCCCACTGAAGGGGATGGGGGTGGGCAAGATCCTGGGAGGGGACACCAGTAGGCCAGCTGACCCCAGTCAGCCAAAGGGATATTCCATACCATATGACATCAGCTCAGATATATAAGGGAAGGAAGAGAGGAGGAGGCACTCAGGGCTGGTCCATGTTTGCCTCCTTGAACAACCATCACGCGTGCTGAAGCCCTGCTTCCCAGAAAGTGTCCGGACATCGCTACTGATGGGAAGTAGAGATTGATTGTTTTCCCCTCTGCTCTTGCGTGCGCAACTCTCAGCTTGCTTGTTCTATTTTTTCCCCGCTGTAATAAAACTGCCTTTTCTTACCCTGATAGTCTTTTTTAGTATTATCCTCTCCCCTCTCCCAGTGGGAGAGGGAGTGATAGAGTGACTGAGTGGGTACCTGGCACCTAGCCAGGGTCAACCCACGACACTTGGTCAGATTGGAAGAGGCCAGGGGCCTGGGCAGCAATGGCAGGTTGACTTTTCAGAACTTCCAAGAAAAGGGGGGTACCGATATTTGCTAGTGTTAACAGATATCTTTTCAGGGTGGCCAGAGGCTTTCCCCACTAGAACTGCCAAAGCCCGAGAGGTAAACAAAATATTGTTGCAAGAAATAATACCACGCTTCGGAGTTCCAGCCACAATATCCTCAGATAGAGGACCACACTTTATTTCCAAAATAGTGCAGCAGGTGAGCCGCCACTTGGGTATAGACTGGGAACTCCACACTCCATACCATGCCCAGTCGAGTGGCCAAGTAGAAAAAATGAATCATTTAATTAAGCAGCAAATAGTGAAACTAGGGCAAGAAGTTAATTTGCCCTCGCCCCAATCTCTTCCATTGGCATTGCTACGAATCCGAACGAAGCCGAGAACTAAAGAAAAGTTAAGTCCCTTTGAAATGCTTTATGGGAGGCGATATAGAGTGCAAAAAGGAATCTCTACCCAAATTGGGGATGAGACACTTGCCACTTATTTAGTGGCCCTAGGTGAACAACTTAGAAAAATTGGAAAATATGTGGCTGGAACTCGGAGCAGAGGGCTGGATGGACCTGTGCATAACATACAGCCTGGGGATTATGTGTATGTTAAGTCTTTTACAGAGAAGACTTTGGAACCACAGTGGGAAGGACCATTCCAGGTGCTACTGACAACCTACACTGCAATTAAGATCAAAGAACAGGGCACCTGGATTCATCATACGTGAGTGAAGAAGGCCCCAAGAACTCCTTGGAAAGCAACACTATGTGATAATGAACTGAAACTGAAACTTACTCGAGAAAGATGAATGGACTCCGGGTAGAAATGTTATCTTGGAAAGTTGTATCTCTCCTGATTATAGCCATGACCATAACCGCAAGACCACGTGTGTACCAAATACTTGAGCACAATGTCTGTCAAGGAAAGGCTTATGACACCCACTCTCGCAAAACGCTGTTTCAGATGCTAAGGGTCACGAATGCATCTGTTTGGGAAGGGAAAAATGTTTGGGGTTGCGAATATGCATTAGTTCAGGACGGATTCCATAAATCCCGCCAAAAACCTATGGAGTTAATTCGAATTGATTCCGGATGCTGCGAAACATGCTTATCCACTTGTCCTGAATTTAGGCTTAAAATAGAGGGGTGCACAATTAAGGGTAATGATTTGGACTACAATATTACTCAGGATTGTGTTATACCCCAAGATGAGGAAATAAGTCAGCCAACCCAAAAACCAGAAGAGGCCACAACCACTCACACCCAAAACACCCCAAGGAAAACAATTCGGCCTATAGTCTCCAGAATTAGACCTTATGCAATTAAGAAGGTAGGGATCCAAAGATTGCTACTGAATCCAGAATGGTCCTTGAAACGGATAGAGATGGAGATGCAAGTAAATGCTTCAGCTATTCGATCAGAGTGCACTCCATTCCTTAAGACTTCCTTTATGGATTGGACCATTTGGTTACAGAAACGTGCACCTAACGTTTTTAGGCAGAAGAGAGACCTTACAGGAATACTAGGAACAGGACTAGGGGTCCTGATTACAATGGACTCAGAAGAATTAATGAACAAATTGGCTGCAGCTGGGAGTGATGTGGTTAAGTTACAGCAACCCTTACAATCCTCATTGCTAGCCCTTGGCACCAGTCAATGGAAATTATCCAAAATCTTACCAGAGTGGGAAGGGATACAAGAGCAAGATCATAGACTAATGGGTGCAGCTAGTGAAAATATGTCTCTGGCTCTTGGATGCATACAAGCACAAATATGGATGCAATCAGTAGCTGCCTCAATTATCAGGGAAGGTAGTGAAGGCACATTCCCTGCGGAGGTCCGTAAAGTTGTTTGGGACCATGCTTCCGATCTAGAAAGAGAACTTCAGTCATGGTGGGGTTTAGTTAACTTCACCTATGATCCTGTAACCAGCATGGTAACGGCCTTTGTTTTAACTATACATAATGTGTCAGTGAGTCTGATATACCCAATAGTTGCCTTAGGACTAAACCATGAAGGAACCATCCTATATCCCTTGGAACACAGGATGTGGGCACAAAAGGTGGAAGGAAAATGGAGAACTATTAATATAGAGTCCTGTGCCACAAGGAAACAACTTGGATTCATATGTGAAGAGAATATAAATAGTGATCAAGATACTTGCCTGGATACCGAACAGAGTATTTGTCATTTTGAAGTCCATTCAGTCAATCAGACAACCCTGCTGGTATACATAGGTCAAGGTTGCATGTGTCTCAGAACACCATGCCCTTCAGTAGTGGTGGATGGACGAATCATAAATGAAACCCAGTCCAATTTGTGCATTTGTAATTTTGTCAGAATTGAAGGATGTGACTTTTTTTATCAGGCACCAGTAGTATCCCATAAATATATAAAGGCAAACCTGACCACTGTACAGGAAATATCACCTGTGCCCATAAGGATGAATCTAACTTTGGTTAAGCAACTATTGAAGCACGAGGATTTAAAGGAAATTCTCAGAGAAATTGAAGATATGGGAAAAAGGACTCTGATCACAATACATCATGATACAGAAACCATACGAGGGGTTTTCAAAAGATTGAATACAGACACATCTCATCATTGGTGGGACACACTTTTTGAATGGTCACCAAAGGCGACTGGACTCCTCAATGCAGCAATTCATCCAACTATTGTTTCACTAATCCTGGTTAGTGTAAGTTTGTGTATGTCCATTGTCACGCTCTTTTGGAATTAGAGGATGATACAACGGATGGAGGTACTAACCTCACTGTCAAAGGTACATGGTAATGCCTTAAGAGATACATATCGGAGAAATGGAGAGGAAGAATTTTTGTACTAAGTAAAAGAATTTACTTATTTTCTAGAAAAGGGGAGACTGAAACAGGGGATTTAAGAGTTAAAAAGGGAACTTAGAGCAGATGAGACAATATGATTCATTATCCTGTTCTCCAAGGATGGAGGGAAGGCTGAAGAGATAAGGGGGCCCTTCGAAAGATATCTGGCATCTATCAAAATGTTGCTGAGCTTGATAAAAGGGGGCCACAACGGTAAAGAAAGAACACGCATGTGCAAAACTCGTGGGGTCAAAAATTCATGAAGAGGTAGACCTCTCTTACTTCATCCTTTCAAGCCCCCGGACTCAAATTAAGACCATCAACGCAATAAAAGGGACGCATTGCGCAGCCGCAACTGATTTACATACAGAGCGGAGAGCAGGCGGGGACAGGTAATAAATATGTATAGGCATTATAGAATATGCATGCTTTTTGTAGATAAATAGGTAATTAGAAGCTGTAAAAGGTACGCAGGATTTGGGAGGATGCTCTCCCCCTGCGTCCGGTGCTGAATAAAATACGTACCTACTTTACAACTCTAACAGGTTGTGGAGTCTTTATACCACGTTTCATAAGTACTGAGTTGAATGAGGGTGGCTGAGCGTGTGTATGAGATGTGATAATATCACGAAGTGAGAGTGGACACCAAAAACCGCAGTTCCGGTGTCCCATGAGGGCCCCGGTCGGTCACGGGGGAAGCGAATCTGACGGGAAACTCATTACACACACCATATCCGAAACTCGGGAAAAGTTCGGACTTCAGTCACAGGAAGGCTAGAGGGAAGGGGACGTTCTCAGGAACTTGAGAGACTGGTAAGCCCTCTTTGCCTAGGACCGGGAAGGTCCAGGGGAGAAAAAGTAGAGAGGAGTAGAAATGGAGCTTTTACCGGATCAAAACCACGTGGGACGGACCTCCGCTGGTCACTGGAACGGTAATCCAAAAATTTAACCGAACACGGTGTGTAAAAGCACCGTTGAGAGTGGGTTTGTAAAGGTGTAACTGAGCGAAACACAGCACAAACCCGGAAAGGAAAGGGCGTCTCGGATAGGCGCATTTCTGGTCTCCCATGAGGTATCCTGGTCCCAGAAGGAAAACGCGATTAAAGAGTCAGAGCGTAATACCTTGTAAAATGGGACAGAGGAAAAGGAAAACCCAGGGAGGGACCCAGGAAAAAACCTTAGGAGAAAAAGAGTAATCTACCAGAAATTCCCCGGGATAGTCCGCTGGGAATAGTGCTGGAATACTGGGAAGGATGCCCCTCAACAGAAAGAAAATCTAAAGAAAAAATTATTCATTATTGCATGGAAGTTTCGGGGGGGAAAAAGAGATAAGGAGCCACTTAATTTGGCCCATGTTTGGAACTTATGAGCAGTGGACCTGTCGAGCCCTAAATACTTATGTAAATAACAAAGAACCACGGGACTAAGAGGAGAAGGATTATGCAAAGATGTGGGGTGTTATAAATGCATATTATAGTGTTGGCTTTTTGCAAATAATGAATGCTATGTGTATGATGTTGGTCATTGTAGAAGTTGCTTTTGTTACAGAAATATAATCATTTTTTAATGCTTTAATGCCTTTTTGTTTTAGCTTAAATGTAGTGGCTAATGTAGCTGTGTTAAAATGTACCTAGCTTAAAATAACTAAACCACCTGCTTAGTGGGATAAGCATGAGTGTAACAGGCTCCTGTCCCAGGAGATGGGATCCGCTAGACAATCTTCCCCCTCCGTATTTAATGCCTCCGCCTGAGCCCCAGCTGGCACAGGCACTCCCGGTGCTCCCACCACCGCTTGAACAAGCACGGACAACCCAGGCCCCGCCCCAGACTGCGGAAGCTGCGGGCTCGGCTGCTCCTATTGTGGGTGAATATTTCCCCCCCCCCCTCCGCAAGGAGAATGCGAATTAGAATAAAGGAAAAGATTTGTAATGAAGATAGTGAAAGTGTGAAAGTGAAGAGGAAGGGAAAAAGGGGCACACCCTTCTCACGTTAAGGGAAATATCCACTGCTCCGGGAATAATAGGTGATGCCTGAAGGATTTTTTCTGCTTTTTCTCCTGAATATTTCTTACACTGTTCCCTATATTCACAAGTATTCGCATGCATATTTGTGATGCCTTGGGTGATAGTTTAGCCTGGTTTCATGGTGTTTAGGAGGCCGGTAGACTAAACACCCCTGAAACTGTGTAGAGTTAGAGACCAAACACCCTGTTTTCGTGAGCCCTCAAGGTCTCCTAGTAGGATAGATTTTGTAAACTAGAAGTTAGCCCACCCCGGCCCCTTATTGGGCCCTCCTGGTAGATATGCTAATGTGTAGAGTCCTTAATTGTATACTCTATTGGAGGGAGGGGGCTTTTGCGGCATGTTCTACCTGGACGGCAGAAGCCATCGAACAGGATCCTATTAAAATACCGAGGTAAACAACCCCCAACCCTTTCACTGTGTCTGAGCCTTTATTTCCTAAGAACAGAAAAAGGCATCAGTCATTGGCGACTCCGCCGGGACCCTAGAGACCCTGAAGAGTTGCAGTTTTGGGCTGAGAATATCTCGCCTAGCCCCTTCGCCGGCACCCACAGGGTTAAGCGGCAGTCCAAGGCTGTGACCGGGCTCTAGGACCCAGCGCCTGAAAGCACGAAAAAGGTGAGTGAAAGCGGGGAAGACGTATTTCTGTATTGTGCTAGCACCAGGAGGGAGGTTGGGAGGTTGGGCAGGGGGGGGTCTGAGAGGCCCCTAAAAAGGGGGAGGAAATTAACCCCTTCCTGCAAAATCGTGGTAAGGAGAGGACGCTCTCCAGTTAAACCACGGGAGGCTGGTAGGTGGTCCACAATTTGAAGTTGGTTCAGTGGCTTAAGGCGCTGAACTGAAAACTCCAAGCCGGGGATCGCAGGTTCGAGTCCCGGTTGAGAAAACTTTAACAAGTTTTCTTGTGCGTGCAGTTTCGCTGTTTAAGACTCGTTTCTAAGCAGTTACCACTAGAGAGTGAGACGGTTTTTTCCTGGCCGATTTCTCTTTTTATAAGCAAAATGGGGTGTAACTTTTCGGAGAATGTACAAGTCCCTGGGGAATCTCCATTAGATCTGGTATTGAAAAACTGGTGATATTTAACAGGAAGGAGAACCCCCCTGGACACACAGGAGCTGATAAGACTCTGTACACGGGTCTGGCCAACGTTAAAATTAGGAGGACAGAGAGTGTGGGCACGCTTTGGGAGTCTAGAAAATGAAATAGTCACAGAGCTAATGGTAGAATTGCGAGCTCTGCGCAGGTTTGATGAGTTAAAATACGCAGAACTTTTTACCATATTACTGAATAGAGAGGAGGCGTATGAGGTGCAGAAAGGCTGTTTGGAGATGGTTGTAAAAGGGAGAGGAAACGTGAGGAGGAGGAGAAGGCAGCTAGTGACTAACGAAACGGAGGAAACAGATGTTATGGACATGGTGGCCCCAGCTCTGCGTACGGGAGGGGGGGGATCGCCCCCCGTGCCACCGCCGCCATTACAGCCGGTGCAGTTGGGGGCGGGCGATGGAGGCGCGCAGCCAGCACACCCACCCCCACCCCCACCGGCTCCACAGCCAGCACCCTCACCCCCATCCCCACCCCCACTGGCCCCACCGGCTCTGCTGGTGTCAACGCCACCGCCCCCTCCCCCTCCTCCTCCTCCCCCGCCCGCTCCGAACGCGGGGGCAGGGGCGGAGACCAACCGGCCCCCCGACCATCCGGGGGCTGGGCATGGGGCGGGGGGGGAGGCAAGCAGGCCCTCACCCCCTGACCACTCTGGGGGCGGGGAAAGGCGTGGGGAGGGGGCAGGCTGGCCCTCGCCACCTGACCGCCCACGGGGCGGGCACGGGGCGGGGGCAGAGGCTGGCTGGCCCTTGCCACCCGACCGCCCACGGGGCGGGCACAGACCGAAAGTGGAGGCCGATTGGCCCCCTGACCACACAGGGGGTGGGCGAAGGCACGGAGAGGGCGGAGAGGGGGCTGGCTTGTTGCCGGCTCCTGACCGCCCCTGGGGGGGGGGGCGTGGACCGGGAGCAGAGCCTAACTGGCCCCTGCCACCCGACCTGGCCCGAGCCTGGGATGAGTACCCTCGATCGAGGTACCCTCGATCTCGGCGTCGCCGCTCCTCCAGCGTTGGAGAAAGGGGCAAAGCTACCCTGACCAGAGGCGGGTGGGACGTGCCTGATCCAAGTTACTTTTCCGAAAGGGGGGACAGAGACGACCATGCCGGATTCCCCCTCTGCCACTCTGCCAGTGCTGGGATTAAAACGGAATGGGATGATGTGGATACAGATGGTCCCCGAGAGGAGGGTGGCAGGAGGAGGGGAAAAATAGCCCAAGAAGCTATAAGTGCTGCTAGTCCAATTGCAGGGCGCACGAGATCAAAAAGAGATGAAAGGGGAAGGGAAGGGCCTGCTCTAGAAGTGCCTCTGAGACAGGCTGTGGGGAATCAGGGAGTGATTTATATAAAGACACCATTCTCTCTTGCAGAGCTGCAGACATGGAAAGACTCTGTTGGAAAGTATAGTGACAACCCAGAGAAAGTAGCCATACGGGTAGAGAGGGCTATAAGGGCTCAAAACCCTGATTGGGGAGACTTGAATGTGATGCTGGATGAATTACTGGATAGCACAGAAAGGGAGATGGTTAATAAAGCTGCCATAGATGCTATACAGGTCCAAATTGCAGCTGGAACTCTCCAGGGGATGCCTAATGACATATACCCACTTGCTGACCCTGGCTGGGATCCCAATGTCCCTGAGCAAATGGCAAAATTAAAGCAGTTTCAGAAATGGGTGGTTTATGGGTTGAGATGTGGCCTTCCTAAAGTAGTGAATTTTTCTAAATTATTTGAGATCAAACAAAATCCAAATGAGACTCCTACAGAGTTTCTGAATAGACTTAAAGAGGCTGCACGGAAATACACAACTCTGAACTTCGAAGCACCTGATCAGAAGTACCAGCTGTCTTATATTTTTATGGGCCAGTCAACAGATGATATAAGGAAAAAACTGCAAAAAAGGGGAGTAATGGATATAAGTGAGATGCTGAAAATAGCCTGGCAAGTATATCAGAACAGGGATTCAGTAGATAAGAACAAACAGAATAAGCCCCACCATAAGAAAAACCACAATGAGGGAAAGTCATCCAACTCATCAAAGAGGGGACCCCGTTTTCCTCTAGCTGAGGACCAATGTGCCATTTGCAAGCAGAAGGGACACTGGAAAAATGAGTGTCCAGCATGAACAAAAAAGACACCCCCAGCTCCGGAACTATCTGTGGATTATGATAGACAGCAATCAAGGGCATCACCCCCAGCGGATCCTTCAGTTATAGTTAAGCTGGGAAATGAGGATGTTGAATTTCTGGTTGACACAGGGGCAACCTATTCTCTATTAAATACTTTAAAAGGCAAACTGAGCCAAGAGACTGTGGATGTAGTAGGAGCCACCGGGGTAAGTGAAACACGGCCTTTTTTCCAACCTTTAAAATTCAAATTGGGAAAACACTGGGTGACACACCAGTTCCTGTATATGCCAAATTCATCAATGCCATTATTGGGCAGAGATTTATTAGAGAAATTAGAGGCAGAAATTAAATTCTCCAGAGATGGGGGGGTAAAAGTCATAATTCCTGAATCTAAATTCATAGAAGCAGCAGCTGTTCTTATACAGGAATGCCATGGAAAAATTCCCAAAGAAATAGAAGATGCTGTCACTCTTATAGTATGGGCCAATGATATCCCTGGGAGATCCAAAAGAGCTGAACCTGTAAGTATTACACTCAAAGCAGGAGCTACACCGGTAAGGCTGTCCTGGGTTAGGCCAGAGGGGTCAAAATCTAAGAAGTGATCTGTGCTGCAGGAATGCAGGAAGGAATACAACTTCCTTCCTGCGGGAGAGAGAGCCAATAATCAGGTAGTTTTAAGAATTGATAGGTAGGTAAACCAATTAAAAAGTTGGTCCGCCTTCAAGGAAAAAACCATATATAAGCAGAGACTCTCTGACGCTCTTCTTCTTTGGACCTGCTGCTGCTGTGTTGAGAGGAGCAGCTCCTGCTTCTCTCGCTGGTGAGGCCCAAGCGCTTCTCCCCCCCCCTCCCCCTCCAAAGGGGATGGGGGAAGGAAGAAAGGACTTCTGACATGGAGTGCTGCAGCCGGGCAGGCATGGGGGAGGAAACAATTGGAATTTTCAGCAGATCCAGCTCAGCCGGTGTGTCAGCTACACAAGAGGGAGAGCCGGGCCAGGCAAGGACCGGGCCGGACTCCATCCAGCTCGGGCCAGGCCCTGCCCTGTCACCCCGGGCCCAGATGGCCCTACCAGGCCGAGCCAGCTTGGCAGAGCCAAGCAGAGAGACTCTTGAGAGCGTCTGGCATCCAGCTCGGACCTGTTCAAACAACCTGGCAAAGAGCACGTGATCCTCACACTGCCAGAGAGAGAGAGACAGAGATTAACTCTCTCTATGCCTGGACTAAACTCACAGACACCCATCCTTCCTCGCAGAGAGAGGAACGAGTGAGGACATCGACATAGTGCAGCGCAGAGACTTTAGAGTCAGTGAGGAAAGCAGAACTGATACTTAGAGGGAGGTGCATGGGAAGTTGCTTCAAGAGTGAAGCTGAAAACTCTTTTGGAGAACCATGGTTGGGGACTGAGCTAATAAATTCTCTGTAATATATGAAGATATAGTCCAAAAGGGGGATGTGAGGTTCTTATTGCAGCCAATGAACTGAAATACCTAAGTACAGACAAGTAAGTGTTGAAAAGTACAGCCTGATGAGAAACTAGAACCAAGAGAGAGGAGAGGCTGTGACCCAGAGCCCTGGTCCCGGGGAGAATGCTAGAGAACCTGAGTTGTCAGGAGAACCTGTGTCGCTAAGCACAGAAGAAGGGATTTCCTTTGTTGCTGCAATTGAACTGTGCACCCTTAAAACAGGTACCCTGTGGACTGTTCATAACCCACCATAGTGGCTGTGGGAAGGCTACTGGTGTGGGAGGGATCCACCATTAAGCTAGACTTTGCTCCGGGCGGCGGCTAATGGTGAGGCAGAAGACCCATAAAAACTGTATTTTTCTTACAGAAAATCCATGGTGTAAGCAAAAGAAACTTCTCTCCCTAAATGAACTGGAGCAAGAGCTGTTTCTGAAGTGGTAAACTCACTAGAGGTCAAAGTGTTGTCTTTTGTATGGTGTCAGGGAGAAAGAAATGGAGAGGTGGGGGAAGGAGGGGTAGTCTGAGGAGTTTGTTCTAGTTTTTTCTTGAGTTTTTTTTTTCTTTTTTCCCTTTGTCTTAGATATATTAATAAAACTTCTTTGTACTTTATAAAGTTTGAGCCTGCTTTGCCTACTCCTAATCCTTGTCTCACAACAAACAATCAAGTAAATTTAAGTAAGTGTGCTAGCATTTAGCCACAAACCTGAATAGGCGAACTATAACCACGACAAAGGCAAAAACAATACCCTCTGAAAATAGCAGGTCGCAAAAGACTAGCACCCATAATTGAGAAGTTTCTCAAATTTGGGTTGCTAGTGGAATGTGAATCCAAGTATAACACCCCAATTATACCAGTGAAGAAAGCAGATGGTAAGAGTTATCGATTAGTGCAGGATCTAAGGGAGATTAACAAAATAACAGAGGACATACATCCAGTTGTAGCCAATCCATACACACTTTTGACTACACTAACAGACGAATTGGGGTGGCTCACTGTTTTAGATCTTAAAGATGCCTTTTTCTGCATTCCTGTGCATAAGGACAGCCAAGAAATTATTGCCTTTGAGTGGGAAAACCCTGATACAGGGAGGAAGACCCAGCTCACCTGAACAGTCTTGGTTCAAGGCTACAAAAATAGTCCCACGCTATTTGGAAACCAGCTGGCAAAGGAACTGGAGGACTGGAGGAAACAGGAGCCAGGAGGAGTTGTTCTTCAGTATGTTGATGACATCCTAGTGGCAACCAGAACGCGAGATGAGTGTATCCAGCTAACTGTAAGTCTGTTGAACTTTTTGGGCGAGAGTGGTTATCGGGTCTCGAGAGAGAAGGCCCAGATTGCCAGGGAAACAGTAGTTTACCTGGGGCTGGAAATTTTCCGTGGACACCGACAACTCAGCAAAGAGCGGAAGGAAGCTATCTGTCTTCCAGTGCCCCACACTGTGAGAGAAATGCAAGCCTTCCTGGAATGGTAGGTTGGTGTCGCCTATGGATATCAAACTATGGACTGCTGGTAAAACCTCTGTATGAGGTCCTTAAGGCAGCCGAAAAGGGAACAGTCATGTGGACAGAAAGTGCAAGGGCTGCCTTCAAACAGTTGAAACGTTCCCTAATGTCAGCCCCAGCCTTGGGGCTGCCGGATTTGAATAAGCCTTTTGAACTCTTTACATATGAGCAACTGAATGCTGCTCTGGGGGTACTAGCACAGCACCTTGGGGACCAGCGAAGAGCTGTAGCCTACTTTTCAAAACAGCTAGACAATGTTAGTCAAGGGTGGCCTGGATGCCTGAAAGCTGTGGCAGCAACTGTCCTCCTAATACAGGAGGCCCGTAAATTCACCCTTGGACAGCACATTGTCGTGTATGTACCCCATGCAGTAATAACTGTGCTGGAACAGAAGGGGAATCACTGGCTATCCCCTTGCAGAATGCTGAAGTATCAGTCTGTGTTGCTGGAACAGGATGATGTTACTCTGAAAACAACATCTGTGGTAAACCCTGCAATGTTTTTGTCATCCACATTACTTGACAGCATGCCTGAACATGATTGTCTACAGACAATAGAGGAGACTTATTCTAGCAGACCAGACCTGAAGGACATTCCCCTGAAGAGCCCAGCCTGGGAGCTGTATACCGATGGAAGCAGCTTCATGAGAAATGGTAAGAGAATGACGGGATATGCTGTAACCACCACAGATAAAGTCATAGAGGCAAAAGCCTTGCCTCCAGATGTATCATCACAGAAAGCTGAACTCATTGCACTAACAAGGGCTCTAGAGCTGAGTGAGGGGAAGAAGGTAAACATCTGGACTGATTCCAAATATGCCTTCAGTGTTGTTCATGCCCACGGAGCTATCTGGAAGGAATGTGGCCTGCTGACTGCACAAGGTAATGAGGTTAAGCATGCTGAACAGATTCTTGCACTTCTGCAGAGTATTTGGAAGCCAACAGAAGTAGCCATCATGCATTGCAAAGGCCATCAAAGAGGGAAGAAAGCCCCTGAACTGGGAAATCACTTTGCTGATGAAGCAGCAAGAGGGGTTGCAGAAAAAGGCATTTTTGCAGTGATACCACAGAAAGAAATAGATTTGTCAGAGTTTACCCCAAAATATGATCAGGGGGATCACAAATTAATCAAGCACCTTAAGGCTGAGATCAAAGAAGGGGGGTGGGTCGTTACCTCAACGGGACAGGTTGTAGTTCCACCCTTCCTCCTTCGAGAAATAGCCCAGTGAGAGCATGAAAGTACTCGCTGGAGAACAGAAAATCTTTTAAAACATCTTAGAAAGGTGGTAATAGGGAGAGGGATGACAGATATTGTGCAGTCTATAACCAGCAAGTGCAATACCTGTCATAAAAACAATCCTGACACGAGCAAACGGGTTGTGTTAGGGATGACAAAAACAGGAGATCTCCCAGGAGATTATTGGCAGATTGATTTTGCTGAGATGCCACGCAAAGAGGGATGTAAGTATATACTGGTACTGGTTGACACCTTCAGTGGATGGCCTGAAGCTTACCCCTGTCGTACTAACACAGCAAGAGAAGTAGTGAAAGCCTTGCTGAATCATATAATTCCAAGATTTGGGGTTCCTCTAGGAATGTCATCTGACAGGGGAACTCACTTTGTTGCAACGGTAGTTGGGGAAGTCAGCAGGGTTCTGGGAATTGCCTGGGACCTGCACACACCAAACAGGCCCCAGGCAAGTGGCAAGGTTGAGCATATGAATGGAACCCTCAAAACCCAGATTTGTAAAATTTGTCAAGAAACATCCATGACCTGGGTTCAAGCCCTGCCAATAGCCTTGCTGAGAACCCGCATACAGCCAAGGCGAAGGGACAATATAAGTCCCTATGAAATATTATATGGCAGGCCTTATCAGGCTCCACATATCCCGGGAGAGATTCATGTGAAGGGTAAAGCTGATTTGCAGAAGTACTTAATGGCTTTGAGTTCCACTTTGCAGAAGCTCCAGAGATTTGTCGTGTTGTCCAGGCCAATAGGACTGGACACACCTGCTCATCAGTTGCAGCCCGGAGATTGGGTCTTCATCAAGTGGTGGGACGGTGACCCCTTGCAAGCCAAGTGGAAAGGGCCGTTCCAAGTTTTGCTGACCACCCTCACTGCAGTCAAAGTTGCTGGCAAGGGACCGTGGATCCACTATTCCAGAGTGAAGAAGGCTTCGGCTCCCGAGACCATCAAGAAAACAAAGACTGATACAGATCAGGAGGATGGGGTTTAAACTGTTCTTTACGTGTCTGTTATCTGCCCAAATGGTAACTATGACTCAGGGTTTGTCCCATGATTTACACAAGGCTGTAATCCAAAATGTGTCCAAAGTTCTTAATAAGAACAATTGCTGGTTCTGTATCTAGTTACCACCTCTAGATGGGGGTGGTCACTGATCGTGGATTGGCATTTTAAGCTTCCAAAATTGACACCTTGAAATTTGACCAGATCTTTGACACCCTTACCTCATAGTTACCAAACTGGGCCTGGATAAGAGAAACATTTATAGTTGTTGCAATTGTAGTTATTATCTGTATAGTAGCCTGCATGTCGGCCGGTTGTGTAAACCGATACTGTGGGTAATGTAGAATAGAGTAAGGTAGAGTAGAGACTAGACAAAGTAGAATCTTGTTAGTCTCTAAAAGGGGGGAAATGATGCCTGAAGGATTTTTTCTGCTTTTTCTCCTGAATATTTCTTACACTGTTCCCTACATTCACAAGTATTAGCATGCATATTTGTGATGCCTTGGGTGATAGTTTAGCCTGGTTTCATGGTGTTTAGGAGGCCGGTAGACTAAACACCCCTGAAACCGCGTAGAGTTAGAGACCAAACACCCTGTTTTCATGAGCCCTCAAGGTCTCCTAGTAGGATAGATTTTGTAAACTAGAAGTTAGCCCACCCCGGCCCCTTATTGGGCCCTCCTGGTAGATATGCTAATGTGTAGAGTCCTTAATTGTATACTCTATTGGAGGGAGGGGGCTTTTGCGGCATGTTCTACCTGGACGGCAGAAGCCATCGAACAGGATCCTATTAAAATACCAAGGTAAACAACCCCCAACCCTTTCACTGTGTCTGAGCCTTTATTTCCTAAGAACAGAAAAAGGCATCATAGGATATGTAAATTTGCCCATTAATACGGGAGATGTCAGAGCCTTTAAAAAGGAGATGGGTAAATTAATGGATGATCCCCTGGGGGTATCAGACCTGTTAGACCAATTTCTGGGACCTAGTATATATACCTGGGAAGACATGCATGCAATACTAAGGGTCCTATTCAATACCGAAGAGAGAGAAATGATCAGACAGGCTGGGATGCGTGAGTGGGAACACAGAAACCCACAAGGTTTGCCCAGAAATCAGAAATGGCCAAACCAAACACCTGGGTGGTGTGCTCAAATGGTAGAGGGCTGACGAAATATGATAGACTTAAGGAATATTATTGTTATAAATTACTCGGACAAAATCTAGAAGCCAATTTAGTGACTTTATAAAGACAAGTTTTATTAAGTATAAAAATTTGGCAAGCGATAACAAGCAGAGCAGCGCTGGGCGGCCGGGGAGTCTCCGCTCCACCAACGGCGCACGCCGGAGGAAGCTTTCAGCCTCTATTTTATTTGTTACAGTTTCCGGTGTGTTTCTCGGGATGTTCTGTCGCTGAGAAGGACTCTGCGCCTGCACGGGCTGTGGCCGAGGGTTCTTTTGCTGCTTCTTGTTGCCTCTCAGTGGTCGCTGCTAAAGGCTGCTTTTCTTCTTTGAGTGTCCTTTTTGGAACTTTGTATGTAACAGTCTTTACATATCTATATTAGGTGATAACCACACAAGTACTTTCTAGGAAGTTGTGGCCTGGACAATAAAGCTTCCTGGACATCTGCTCTCAGGGATATCCATCTCAAAGATAGTTAAATTTTAGAAACAGGGTATGTCTGCTTATCTCAAGGACATCCATCTCAAAACAGCTAAATTTGAGAAAAAAAGTATGTCTGTTTATCACAATCCCCCCTTTTTCTTTTATGGTACATTTTGTTTCTCAAATTGTGATAACATTTCAGTAGCATTTATAAGTTCATGATTTTCATCATTGACCAACTCATATTTTGTTTTTATTAACATTAAGTGAGCTGCCTCTAGCCTACTTTTTGCTATTGATATAATTTTGTTTAAAAATACAGGGTCTAAAAGTGAGGCCTAAAATGAATAATATTACTGGTCTTGCGATCGTGGATAATAGGGTGGTCAGCCAGGGAGAGTAGTTAAACTAGGACTTATACCAACTTTGTTGTTGGTCTTGTTCTCTCTTTCGCTTTTCTAAGTTTTCCCTTAGTTTAGTCATTGTGTCCCTGACCACCCCGGTGTGGTCAGCATACATACAGCATTCTTCTTTTAAAGCAGTACATAATCTTCCTTGTTGTAAAAACATTAAGTCTAAGCCCCGTCTGATTTGTAACACCACTTCTGATAAGGATCTTAAGGATGACTCTAAAGCACTTATGGATTTTTCTATTTGCGCTAAATCTTCGTCAACTGCTGTTCTAAAAGCTTTAAGTCCTTGGTTTTGTTGAATTAAGGCAGAGGTTCTAGTGCTTACTCCTGCTGCTCCTGTTGCTACAAGTGTAGTTATGGTTAAAGCTATAAAGGGTTTTCATTTGGACAACTGGTGCTCGGGGGTAATTTGGTTTTCATATACAAATTCTTCTGGGTGATACATAACTTTTGGAATTATTATAACTTGTATACAATAGTCAACATTTTGATTAAACAGTTTAAGTGATAAGCAAGGGGTAACACCGATGGAGGCACAAATCTATTTGGCATTTTCTGCTGGCAATAACTATTCTGCAGGAATATGTTTCTTTGTTGTTGAAACCATCGTTCCATACAGGTGTAATTTTGACTTGGGGACATTTCTTATACACCTTCCTTTTTCAGATACTTCTGACAGGGATATACTTTGTTTGGGCATTACTTTTTTTTTGCCTACAAACACTGGGCTGGATTTGTACCATTAATTCTCTTTGGTTTGGCAGTTATTCCTACAGCTTCATAAAAAGGGGTTTTATTTCATAACATAGCCAGCAGTGCTTAGTTAAATTTGGGTTGGTTGCATTAAGTGCCCTGTAACTTGTTTGAATAAGTTTCTAAAGAGTATTACTCTCAGGTCCCGTCGGGTTTACTGTTTCTGGGATCATAGTGGTATTAAGGTTTGTAAGATTCCTCTCATATGTATAACTGGCTGGCTGCTCTATGTCTGCTGATTCCTCAATATCTTGTGTAAGCACTAGGTTGGGCCCTACAGGGGAAGGATCGTTGGGAATAGGTTCTTCTTTTATCATTATTAATCTACTCTTGTCAGTTCTTGGTTCTGAGAATCTAATTCTCCATGTTCTTCCTAATAGTCATTTTAGATCTGTTGGATTGGTTACATTCAAGTATATCTTCCAACAGGTTTCTTGGTTACCACCTTGCACAGTGCCGTCATATCCATGACGAGGTGGGGTACATCTTGGAGGACCCCATCTTATTTTTAAATTTTTTATCGCCAGAAGTTGGCTAATTTGAGGCAAAAGATTCACAACCCTAATAAGCACAGTAATAATGACCTGGATAATTGCAATAGTTTTTCCCCCGGTTGGAACTAGGGCACATATAAAGGGCTTTGTACTGTACTTGTCTTTTATAAGTTTCTCCATCTCCCAGTTGAATTAGGGAACTTAAATGTGCCTGAAAACTCAGAGGCCCAGCAGTGGTAATGGTAGCAATTACTACACTATGCTCTATTTGAATCAAGGACCACTTATAAGGTTGGTGTGGATTTTGTGGTGTACCACTTATGGTTAATACTAGTAATAACAGATACAAAAAGGTCACAGTGTGCCGATTAAGTGGGAGGGCTCTCTTGAGGTTTTAGTTGCATAATTTGTGTAACTACTTTTCTCCATTCAGTTTGGTCACCCAGCAGCTTAGACCCATGTCTTTTGGTATTATGATTCCTCAAGCTCTGTAAGGATGAATTGGTATTGGGGCAATTTATCCAGGGCTTGGGTATGATCCTAGCGGATAGGTGTTTTCCTTCACAGTCTCTTATCTCTCTGCCTTGCCCATCAATTCAGTTGCTACGAACTACAGGGAGTACCATCTTCTCAGCAGCAGGGATAGTCTCAGGAGGTTTTGAAAGGTTTTTATGGGATTGTCTGGTGATATATTGTACCCAGTTTTTATCCTTTACATGAGGACTAAAGCACTGCAAGTATTTTAGGGTCTTTCGACAGCATGTTTGGGTAAGTTCTGCTATAAAGGGTATTGGTTCATTTGGGTGATAGCAGAACTTTTCAGGATTTATTCCCTTACTGTAGATTTCCCACCACTTTCGGAAGTCTCGCTGTAGTTTTCCCAGGGATTCCTCTAGATGGAGTACTTCAATTGTTAACTTTCTCTCTCTGCTTCAGCACAATTTACAAATTCCCCTAGGTGGAATTCCCTTAAGGCAATGAGTCTACCACTTTTTTCGGCACACTTTACAAATATAACAAACAAATGGGTAACAATTACAGTCAGGGTCAACACATTTCACTCTATAATCTGCGTTACTTAAATAACTTTGGTGAATAAAATGAATATGTTTATCTGCTACTGCTACTGTGACGTTTGAGTCCATCTGGATTCCGTCGCAAGGTGAATTTTAAGGATCCAGAATCACCAACTACTTTCCACAGAGAGTGGGATATTGGTCTTTTGACTCTGCTGGCATGAGTCCACTTTAGCTGTTGTTTTTAATGTTCCCAGTAAATACTGCCCCTGACACTCCTAATCTTCTTTAAACATCTTCTCATCTTGTATTCTCTTCCTGCACTCCCTTTTCGTATGTCCAAATTTGTGGCAATAAAAACATTCCACAAGCTTTCTCTGCCCTTTTCTTACTCGTTCTGCATTAGTGCTGCCAGGTTTCCTGTTTCCCGTAAGGGCCTCTCTCTCTGACGATCCCCTTGAGAATATTTTAGTCCTTCTCTTACAGCAGTCACCAGAATGTGTATTCTTCCTTTGAGCTTCCTCCTCTCTCCTTACATATATTTTCTGGGCTTCCCTCAATAATTCTCCTAACTCTTTTTCTTGCCAATCTTCAATTTATTCTAGTTTCTTCCTAATATCATTCCAAGATTTAGCTACAAATTGGGTCTTCAGGACTATCTGCCCAAGGGGGGTGTTGGGATCCAAGCCTGAATATAGTTGCAGGCTCTTTCGGAGCCGCTCTAGCCAGTCTGTGGGGGTTTCATCTTGTCTCTGGCAGTCATTCAGGGCTTTGCTGATGTTCTGACCCCGGGGAACGGATTCCCGAATTTCCTGAACAATCATGTTTCTTAGATCTGACATATGGTCTCTATCTCTTTCATCCTGATTATTCCAATTAGGCCACTGTGCTGGCCATTTAGTATCTGCGGCCAGTCCCTGGGCATGTTGTTGTGCCCAGAGCCTCATCTCAGTCTGTTTAATCATTTCTCTCTCTTCCCTAGTAAATAATATGCTCAGGATCAATGTTAATTCATCCCAAGTGTAAATGTTGGGTCCCAAAAATTGGTGTAATCGCACCTAGTCCTCAAATGAGCTGAAAATTGGCCTTCTTTCACACACACACTCTCCGCCCCTCGATCGTGGCCCTGTCCCTCGAGGGAGAAGGGAACCGCACTACTAGAGGGTCCACACTCACTTCACCCAAAAGCGGCGTCTCACTCAGACACACTCTGGGATACCCAACCCCAACCGAACGGGTAACCGGCCTATGCTTAGGTACTCTCTGTAGAGTCTTCGTTCGGTTCTTCGTGCACAAAGTTTAAGGGGTCACCGGTGTTCCTCTGCTTGCGTATCAATTTGGAGGTTCGTTGATCCAGTTGAGGGTAGCGGGATATCCCACACTAGGGCCATCAGAAGACGGGGCACCTCTCCGATGCGGGAGCTCCGCACTATCCTGGCTTGGATCCGAGTCACGGCAACAAAAATTGTTATAAATTACTCGTACAAAATCTAGAAGCCAATTTAGTGAATTTATAAAGACAAGTGTTAAAAACGAGGTCCAGCCTCCTGTTAAAATTCAAAGGTTTAATAAAAGGACAATAAGGGACAAGGTATAGGGTAAAAAGTTACAACATCCAGGTGACATTGAGAACCTTTGGCACGGAGCCAAGAGCACATCTGACATGGTGAAAATACACTGTTTATATACTTTTCTTATTGCATCAGCCTGTTACATATTCATAGACAAGTATACATATTCAAACTTTTCTCTGAATGATTTTACATTTTCCAGGTACTCGTTGGCATGGCTCCTCCTTGGGTCCACCTTTTTAGAGCATGCGCAGTTTCTTTGGAGACTCCAATATCTTCTTTTGTCCATTGGTGTCCAGCAGATGGTTATTGTTGATAGGGATGTCCAGTCAGACGGTTATTTGTCAATAGGGATATCCTGTCAGATGGTTCCTTGTCGATAGAGATATCCTGGGACAGGAGCCTGTTACACCCATGCTTATCCAACTAAGCTTGCGGTTTAGTTATTTTAAGCTAGGTACATTTTAACACAGCTACATTAGCCACTACATTTAAGCTAAAACAAAAAGGCATTAAAGCATTAAAAAAATGATTATATTTCTATAACAAAAGCAACTTCTACAATGACCAACATCATACACATAGCATTCATTATTTGCAAAAAGCCAACACTATAATATGCATTTATAACAATCCCCCCTTTTCCTTTTTATAATTCATTTGGCTTGAGCAATAATTCTTCTTTTCTTTGCTCATTTCTTTCATAGATTAACTTTGCTTCTTCAAAGGGGTCTTTTGTCTCTTTTTGTTTCTTCAATATCATTATCTTTTGGGCTGTCCCAGTTGTAGCCAATTTTGGTTTCATAGGCATAGTTACCACTTGCATACGTTGGACTACGCTGGTGATTAGCCGAATAAAACAGGGGATCAAGCAAGGAAGAAATATTAACCCAGCTGTAGCACATAAAAGGAAGAAGCCTAACTTCTTCCACCATTCTATTCCCAACATATTATCCCACCAGCCAGGTTTTAGTATCAGTTCCCATTTTTGGATTGGTACATGGGATATTTTTCTGATTTCACTGGCTAAATCTAGGACAGCCTGTCCATTGTCATCTATGTTCAAACAACAATCTGATGTATTAAATTTTCCACAAACACCCCCTTCTTTGGCTAACAAATAATCTAAGGCCAACCTGTTTTGATACACTGCACCTCTCATTTGACTTTGTTCAGTCGCCAGTAATTTCAATGCCCTGGAAGTTCTGTTGCAGATTATTTCTACAACTGTTTGAAGTCTTATAATACGATTTAGCATATAAATGGGGGTTTGATATCCCCAACTCCCATCTTGTGCCCAAGTGGCTGGCCCATATACTTCCAGTATGCGTTCTGGGGGCCATTCCTCATCTTTCCACTTTTGATATCCTCCAATCCAATTTCTCTTTTCCCTTTTTAGGTCATCATACACTGGTACTCCTAACTGATTTCCATCTGGCTTTAGTAGTAGGAAAAATCCTGGCTGTATGATACCCAGAGTACAACTTCCTTTCCACCCAGAGGGGAGTTTTGGATATGCTCTTTTTCCACATATCCAGAATAATCCATCTGGTGCTTTCCAATAATCAGTTTTTTGTTGATCTATATTTTCCCAAAATTTGGATATTTCTGGGATCCCAAAATAAGGATTCTTGCCTGTATCATTACATTGGAAGAGCTTGATATCGCTTATATATTCACAATCTTTTTCTTTTGTTTTTCTATGGGTCAAATACAGAGTTGGTGCCTCTGGGATCCACTGCATAAAGGTTCCATAACTAACTTTATATCTTTTACACGGAGTGTGCCCGATTTCATTAACAAAATTCTTCCCAGTGCGCCAGAGACATTCTTCTCCTATTACTGTTGAGCTTAAAACCCACCCCCCTGGTCTGTTTTCCCCTTTTAAGTTTGTCTGGTTCCACTTGAGGAGTTCAGCCGGACCCAAGCTACTGCCTTTCCATGGCCATTCCTCTGCCATCAAAGCCCCTCCACAAACCCAGCAGCTGGTTATATTAAGTTCTTTACTTATTCTTTCTCCCAGTTCCACAAACAGGTTTTTCCCAAGTTTTGAGAGATCTAGTTCCTTTTCTAATTGTTGCCTGAGTCCTGTGTACCAATCTTGGAGTGGTTTTGATACGGGTGGCTTTGTTGGTTTTGCTTTTTGGGGTACTAGTTGTTCTTTGACCAAATCCTGGGCCTTTCTCTTAAGGGTAGATGTGAAACAAACCCATTTTTCCCCTTTTGGACATTCATTTCCTAATCTATTACCACTGTCTCCTAAGTTTTCTGTAACCCAGTATTTTTTCCCATTGTGTTCACAGGTACGTACTTTTGATGGGTCATAACAGCGGCTGTTGATATGGGTGTGAGAAATAAAAAAGGAACCTCGGTGTCTTTCCATGTAAAGCCTGCGGTAGCATGGGCGGCATGTGTTTGCTGGCATCGCAGAAGGGAAAAGAAGGAGTGACAGAAAAAGGAGCGATAGAGGTCTGGCATGGCTTATACCCCCACCTCCCATGCCTATGGGGTCGCTACCCACAGCAGGTGTATATATGATCTTCTCGGTGGCGAGTACAGCGGCCAACCCAGTCTTGCCCTCTATTTCCTGGTCACTTCCTTTTTACCAATTTCCAAGCAAACCGCTTTTTACATTCCTTAATCGTAGTTTCCCACCGTTCCTCTGGTATTTCCCATTCAACAGGCACTAGTAATTCCCATCCACAAAGCAAAGTTATTATCTCAGTTTCTCCTAGGTCTGCCTGGAGAGGGGATAGATTTGGCACTCGACACTTTCTACAATGAGAGTTTCGCTTTCGTGAGCTGCAATACCAATTTTTCCCACAACTTAAGCATTTGCATTTAACCCAGCTAGCACGTCCAGTATTGGGGTGAATCAGGGTATATGGGATGGTACTGATGGAGGTTGCAATTCCTCCCCTTCTTTATATAAGTCACAGGCTAAGGCCAAAATATGAGGGCCTTCTGGCTGAAACAGTCCAGATCCTCCTGTTTGAAGTGGAAGTATTCCTCCCCAAGGTGGGTATCAAAGGTTTCTCAGAGTTTGTCTAGGCGGCACTTGAAACCACTGATATAAACTTGGCCTTATTTCCCAGTTAGGCGTGATTCTTTGTACATTCCTTAGATCATGTGGGTCCTCCCAGTTCATTACCCCCTTGCTGCCGCTTGAGAGTTAACTTGGTATCACCCGGTTTTGAGGTTATAGTCCACTCCTTAGGTTCCTCCACAGGTCCCTTGATCCTGCTAGCGTGGATCCACCCTCTTTCCCTGGTTCGGATCGCGGTCTCAGTTGTCAGTAGTGCCTGAAAAGGACCTTCCCATTGTGGAGTTAAAGATTGCTCTTTCCAAGTTTTCACCAATACCCACTCCCCAGGATGGATATTATGGATTTTAAACTCTAAAGGTGTGGTTTGGGGGATTAGCCCTTTTGATCGCAAATCCTCGAGTGTCTTTGCAATTGTGGTGACATATTTTCTAACACTCATTTCCCCCACTTCATAGGTAGCAGTTTCATGTTGGGTGGTCAAAAAGGGTAACCCGAACATCATTTCATAGGGTGACACTCCCAGGTCTGCCCTGGGTTGTGTTCGGACCCTTAATAAAGCCAAAGGCAAGCATTTAACCCATGACATTTGTGTTTCAACCATTAGTTTTGTTAGAGTTCTTTTGAAAGTCTGGTTCATCCTTTCTACTCGGCCTGAACTTTAGTTATTTGTTGTAAGGTTTTTGAGGTAAAATGTGTTCCTCTGTCTGAATCTATTCTATTAACCATTCCATACCTGGGAATGATTTGTTCCAAAAGGGTTTTACATACCACATTAGCTGTAGCTTTGACAGTGGGAACAGCTTCTATCCAATGGGTTAAATGATCTATAATTACCAATAAAAATTTCCATCTCTGTACTTGGGGAAGCTCAGTAAAATCTACTTGGATACTTTGAAATGGTCGCAAAGCTAACTCGCAGCCTCCTAACTTTGTTTTTCTCATTACCTTTCTATTTACTTTTTGACAAATTATACATTTTTCCGTTACTTGTTTTGCTAATTCAAAGACCCCAATACACCCATAATTTCTTAAAAAGTGATCACATAGGGCTTGAGTACCCCAATGAGTTTTTTGATGCATATCTTCAAATATTTTTCTAGTAAGAGGTTTATTAAGTAACTGCTTTCCATCAGGAAGTTTCCATTTCCCAGACTGATCTTGTTCTCCACCTATTTTACTTAAATCTTTTTCTTCTGCTTCACTAAATTTTGGGATTTCCAATTTTTCCTGGTCTGGGGCTAGAATTAACATAACCCTTTTTATCCCATTTTCTGCTGCATCTCTGGCCTCTTGATCTGCCAGATTATTCCCTCTTATTTCTGGAGTCATTCCCCTTTGGTGTCCTTTAACATGTACTACAGCTATCTCTTCAGGTAATTTTAATGCCTCTAAAACGTCTAAAATGAGTTCATCATGCACCAGTCCCTTTCCTTTTGAATTTAGTAATCCCCTTTCTTCCCAAATTTTCCCAAAGGTGTGCACTACTCCAAAGGCATACCTTGAATCGGTATATATGGTCCCTTTCTTTTGTGCTAAATACTCCAATGCCCTTTTTAGAGCATATAATTCACAAGACTGAGCGGACCAGTTTGAGGGTAATTTCCCTTTTTCGATGGTTTGCATATTTTTCCCATCAGCCAATGCATATCCCGATATCCTTTTTCCTTGTAAGCATCTAGATGAGCCATCAACATAAATTTTTTCTCCTTCTGGGACGGCTATAGCTCGCTGGTTTTTCTGTCCAGCCCGGCGTTGCCACGACAGATTCCAGCTGGCTATATTTCCAGGAGTGCCCCTATCCCAAGGCACTCTGGCAGCGTCTCGGAGACACTTAGCCAGAGAAACTGCGGCCTGCGGTGTGTTGCAGGAACGATCCAGTTTAGCTATCAGCTGAAGATGAATAATGAGAGGGCCCTTGGAATGCCTTTAATTCTGAGTGGATTTATTGCAAGGTCTTCACACAGAGGAGAGGCAGGGTCCAAGAGGCCGAGGGGCCCTCAGACACGGCCTTAAGAGTTACCATGTACCACCAATCACCAGGGGGTTTGGGGGAGTATAGGGAAGGCCTAAGGGTATTTGGTCCTAAGGGATAGGGAAGGAATGGGGCTCAGGAGATAACAGGGAATAGAACAAAGGCTCTTAGGGGGAGGGAGGAGATGACGGACACTAGCAGTGGCTACTTGGGTTTGTCCTGGGTTAAACCATGGTCACTTCACTTTCCAGGGGTTTCCTATCTCCTTGGAACTTTCTCCACCAGTTATCTTTCTCCTTTTCTAAGTCTTCTCCCCCTGGAGTCTCTAAGGACACATCCACAGCAGCTACATCTCCCCCTTCTGTTTTTCTTAAAAAGGCCCATTGGATGAAGGATAACAAAAGATTTTTAACACAAGCGAGAACACACAAGGTAATGACGATTGTTAGTAACACCCACAGAATTGAGCGAAAAATTCTGACCCCCCACCCTGAAAGTCCCCACTGGTCCATCAAGTGGTCTAGCCAACCTTTGCCTTCTGTCTTCAGCTGGTGAAGTTGGTCTTTCATTTGTTGGAGAGTTTTGCGGATGCTTTGGCTGTTGGAGGATAAGTTCAAGCAGCACATGCCTTCAAACTCTTGACAGCCATGCCCGTGGGCCAGTAAGAGGAAGTCAATAGCTGCTCGGTTCTGGAGCGTTGCTTGCCTGGTGGGTTCTTCATCTTCTAGGAGCTGTGTCAGAGCACTCGAGGTCAGATTGGCTTGCTTACCCAGCCAGCACTCCAGGTGAGAAAGCTCACCGAGGGCTTTCGCTGCGGCTGCCCAGGGTATAAAAAGAGAGGCAGCCACCCTTTTTGAAAATGACCACCCGACAATTTCGCTGTCGCAATTTGGGTCCAAATCCTGGATTTGCCTTTTGTGTCATGCCAATTGGGATTTGTTCTGCCAGTTCAGGATTTGCGTTTTGTCAGGTGCCAGTAGGGTAAGTTTTCCAAGAGTGCAGGGACCCCCTTTAAGAAAAGAAGGTATTCCGGCCCATGCTCGGTCTCCACAGATGAGGAATACCCCATTAGGGAGCACTTTGGGATCTTTGATGGAGTTGGACCATGTGATTTCAGTATCATTACACCATATGGAATCTGAGTAAGACTTCTTATCAATTGGTGAGACATCTTTGTATGGTCCTCTCTTTCGAGAGGGAGAATCTTGCCAATCATATACGGTGCTAAAGTGAGTGCAATAGTGTGGTTTGGCCGACCCCAACAAGTCTAACTCTTGGGGTTCGGAGCTCGCATGAGGAAGGGTCCTCATCCATCTGTCCCAGCTATGGGCTGGGTGAGCTCCTTTGCCCATAGCTTTGAACTCTCTGGAGTTCCCAGGGACTCCGACCAGGCACGTGGACATGGGGTTAGAGACACTATCTAAACTGAGGCACATGCTGTCTTGCTTTAATACTTTTGCTAGTGTCACCCACACATTTTCCTTTGGCTGTTGAGCGAGCCATGGGGACACTCCTGAAAAGGCGAGGGCTAACAGCCACAGAGAGAGATGAGTTGTCTCCATCTTCTGGGTTCCCTGGGGGTTCAGGGTTTCCTTCCTTAACGGAAAGGGAACACACATTAGGGTATTGGGTAATTTTAGAACTTAACTACTTACTAAAAGCATTTCTCATTTTTTCTCTTCCCCCCACCGGGATAGGGTTAGGTTCGGGAAACACACAAGGGAAATATCTGGGGGAAAACTCTGAAAAGACAGGGGGTTAAAAACTGTTTCGTCACTTCGGTGGATCTCTGTCTTCTTCTTTGCGGCGTCTTCCCTTCCATGACGCTTTGTCTTGCTCTTGTTTGTCTGCATCACTGTTTTCAGGGCTTGCTTCTCGATAGGGTTTGATGTTACGCGCTGGTACCCACATGGGTCCTGCTGAGGTAGAAACACAAGCATACCCTCTTCCCCAAACAATAAGTCGAAAAGGCCCTTTCACTTGTCCGCTTTCAAGGTCCTTAACCAGCACTTGTGGTTTATCTTTTAATTTGGCTTGAGTTGAATTAGAAAAATGCCGAAACACAGGGGGGACAGGTTCAGTGAATGAATTGTTTAAAAAGTTGATGGTAAAAAGAGCTTTACAAAGGCGCTCTATAGGTGATAATTTTTCTGTTCCTCTTTGCTGCTGGTTAAGGAGCTTTTTGATGTTCTGGTGGGTGCGTTCTACAATGGATTGACCTGTGGGAGAATGAGGGATGCCAGTAACATGTTTGATTCCCCATTGTTGAAGGATATCTTTAAACTTGTGGGAAGTGTATGCGGGCCCATTGTCAGTTTTTATTTCTTGTGGTGTCCCCTGCATAGAGAAGGCCATCATGAGATGTTTCATGACATCTTTTGTTTTCTCACTAGTGGGAGCAGAGGCAAAGACTGCTCCTGAGAAAGTGTCTACAGATACACGCACAAATTTTGACCGTCCAAACTGGGCGACGTGAGTGACATCCATTTGCCAAATCTGGCAACTGTTGAGTCCCTGGGGTTCACTCCTGGATTTAGGGAGGGGATTTGGTATTTCTGGCAGTTTGAGCAGGTAGCTACTATTGCTCGAGCCTGCTCAAGGGAAAGGTGAAACATTCGCTTGAGAGCTGGAGCATTTTGATGAAAAAACAGGTGGCTGAGTTTGGCTTGTGCAAAGCTATCAGGAACATTGGACATTTGCACTGGCATAGCTAGGGCATCCGCCCTGCGGTTTCCCTCAGCAATGAATCCAGGGAGATCTGTGTGCGATCTCACGTGCATGACATGGAAGGGGTGCTTTCGATGTGACAACAAATACACTAATCTTGAGAGCAACCCAAAGAGTTTTGGGTGGTCTACTTCTTTGAGGAGTGAGTGTTCTGCTCTAGCAGTAATTCCGGCCACATATGCTGAATCTGTGACCAAATTTAGAGGTTCCTGGAATTTCTCAAACACTCTTACAACAGCTGCTAGTTCTGCAATTTGTGGGGAACCTTCTATTACTTGAACTTCAGATTCCCACTCCTGAGTCTCTGGGTTTTTCCAGGTCAGCACTGACTTATGAGAGGACCCTGAGCCATCTGTAAAGACTGTCAGGGCATTTAAAGGTGTTTTACTTAGGAGGAATTTGGGTGCCAAATTGAATTTAGTATTAAAGAGATGGTGTTTCAATTTGTGACCTGTGATTTGGCCTGGATAACTGTCGAGGGCTAGCTGGAGGGGCTCATTGGTCTGGAGTAGTTCTTCTACATCTTTCATTCGCCAAGGAACATAAATCCATGAAAATTCACACCCTGCCAGGGTGCGGAGTCTTTTTCGGGCTCTTTTGATCAACTGAGCAACTAGTTCTTGTGGTGTTGTAATACTTTTGGAAGGCTGGTGTGGAAGAAAGACCCACTCTATGATGAGAAGAGAGTCTTTCAACTTCTCGTCCCATTGAAATATCAGTCCATGTAGGTGTGGTACCTTTCCTAGTATGATGAACCTGAAAGGCAGTTCTGGAGCTGTCCGATGCGCTTGCTTGGAAGAGAGCGCTTGTTGTACTTTACCAATAGCATCCTTGGCTTCCGGAGTGATGGAAATTGGCGAGTCCAGACCTTTGCCTCCTTTCAGAAGCTGGAACAAGGGGGTGAGGTCCTCTGTCGTCAGACCCAGCAGAGGACGAACCCAATAGATGGACCCACAGAGTTGGTGTAGGTCCCGTAGGGTGTTGGGGTCATCCTGGATGACAAGTTGCTGGTGTCCGATGGTTCTTTCACCGATGCGAATGCCGAGGTACAACCAGGGGCAGGTGTGTTGAATCTTTTCAGATTGAATTTCCATGCCTGCGCTTTCGATGGCTTTCACAGTCTCTTTCAGGGTGGTGTCTAGATAGTCTTTTTGAGGGGCACAAACTAATATGTCATCCATGTAGTGAAGAATGATAGCCTTGGGGAAGGCTTTTCGGACAGGTGAGAGGATTTTGAAGACGTACCACTGGCAGAGAACGGGGGCGTTCACCATACCCATTGGTAGGTTTTTCCAGTGATAACGCTTCATTGGGGCTTCCCGGTTGACTGAAGGGACTGAGAAAGCAAAGCGAGGAGCATCGCGAGGATTAAGAGGGATACTGAAAAAGCAGTCCTTGATGTCAATGACTACCAAAGGCCACTCTCGGGGGAGCATAGAGGGCGATGGTAGACCTGGCTGCAATGGACCCATTTCTTCTATCACTTTATTGATCTCTCTCAAATCGTGAAGGAGTCTCCACTTGTCCTTTCCGGGTTTTCGTATTACAAAGACAGGGGAGTTCCAAAGGCTGTCTGTTGGAACAATGTTGCCTTTGGCAAGCTGTTCTTCTACTAGAGATTAAAGGGCGCTTAATTTTTCCTTGGAGAGGCGCCACTGTTCCACCTTGATGGGTTTATCAGTTTTCCAAGTCAGGGCTGGGGTGGAGCGCCTCTCAGAGGCCATGATTAAAAATTTGTGGCAGGAGATGGTATTTCTATTCGAGTTCCCCACTGTGAGACGAGATCCCTGCCCCATAGGGTGAAGCCTGATGGTACCACAAAGGGCTTGACGGAGGCTATGTGACCATCAGGTCCCTCTATGGAGATTGAATTCATGCTCCTCATTGAAGGAGAGGATCCCCCAATACCAGAAACTGTCCCTACAGAAGGTCTCAGAGCCCACTGCATTGGCCAATCTGCCTTGGAGATGATGGTAACATCCGCTCCGGTGTCTATCATCCCGTCTAGATAAGTTGTGGCTTTTCCATTGGTCAATTTGCAGCTAAGAGTTGGCTTGTCTTATCCAACAACCTCTGCCCAGTAAGTGCACGGGGTTCGATACAGTTGAGGAAAGTCTCTAGGTAGCACTATGGCCTGTGCTACCCAAGTCCATTGTGGAAGAAACCAAGGGGTGTTTGTGCAAGTGACTGTGATCTTGAAATTCATACCGGGGGACACAGTGTGGATTTCAGGTAACACAAAGAGTTCTGGTGGTCCTCTCAACGAGTTTCCCACCACTAGAATGTCAGTTCGAGAGTCAATGTTTCCTGAAACTGAAACTGTGATATGATGGAATGTGGGTTTGATGAAATGGTTTGCGGTGGCACTCACCACATTCAGACGCGGGGCCCAGGTGTTTGCAGGTGCTGGTGGTTTCATTGGGGACACGATGGCAGGGATCGGTGTTGCAGCCTTTAGTTTTGTGTCAACGCATGGTGCTGCCCCACGCTCGTTGTCCAGTTTCCCTGTGGCTGAGGAGTTTCTGGACCTGTAAACGGCTTGGAAGGGTTGTTAATTTTTCGGAGTTTGGGACAGTTCTTTGCAAAATGGTGAGGAGACCCACAATTGAAGCATTTGCGGACGTCTTTATTATTGTCTGCTGTCACAGCGGCACCCACGGTTTTCTTGGGTGCTCCCTTAACTGGAAGTTGTTGGGGGGAAAAGTCTGTTTGTTCAGGTTTTATGTCAGCACAAAGCTCTAGCATTTGAGCAATTGTTGGCTTTGGATTTAGTGGTAAGGTTTGGAGGAGTCTTTTACATTCTATGTTTGCATTTTCCTTAGCTAGTGATCTTATGAACTCTTTCTGCAACTGTGGATCTTCTATTTGTTTCATTACTGCCCCTCTTAATCTTTCCACAAAATCGACAAAACTCTCGTCAAGCCTTTGCTTGATTGCAGAATAACCATCTGAAGGGGCAGCAGAGGAAGGCAGGCACCATAAAGCTCTTTTTGCTGTATTTTTAATATCAACTAGAACTGCTGGTGGCAAGTTAGTGGCTTGGTCTCTAGGTTTGCTCATGTCTCCTTGGCCACAAAGGTGGTCAGTGGTTAAATTTGCTGTTTGGTCGTTTGTTTTGTAAATTGGTAAAAGTTCTTTTAATTTTTCCTGCCACATTCTTTCCCAGAGCCAGAATTGACTTTCATTTAGGATACCAGACATCAACGTTTTTATATCATGTGGTACTAGGGTTTGAGTTTTGAAAGTCAGGTTTAACATGTTTTTAAAATATGACGACTCCCACCCGAACTCTTTTGCAATTTTACATATCTCTTTGAGATTTTGAAGGCCCATCGGTTGCCATACCGCGTTCTCTTCTTGAGGGTTGTACTGAACTGGGGCTGCAACAATCTCGGTATTTGTGATTTGCTGACTGGTTTCTTGGTGGCATCTTGATTGACTTCCAGGAAGCATTCCCCCCCCCTCCTGCGATAGTTCGGCAGCAGATTGGGGTGGGCTCACGCTACCAGGTATTGCTGAGGCTGGTAGATGCGTGGCAACCACTGCTTTGGCAGCGGCGGCGTTAATTTGAGCCGGGGCTGGGAACGGCGGGAGTCCATGTGCGGCCGCCCCTAGGGGCGGGACGGAGGCAGGCTGGACAGAGTTTACTGTAGTTGCTAGGAAAACGCCTGGGGAATATGCTGGGGGTGTGGTGGGTGTGGCAGTCGGGAAGAGTGGCAGCTGCGGGGGCAGCGGCGGCAGCGCCGGCCCCGGCAGCGGCAGCAGCAGGGGGCAGGGCCGGGGCAGGGGCAGGGGGCAGGGGCCGGGGTAGGGGCCGGGGTAGCCCCAGCCGGCTGCAGGCACCCAGGCCATGGCGAGGCAGTGGGCGGCGCCGCCGGTAGAGGCAGCTGGGGTGGCGGCGGCGCCGTTCCCCCCGGCGGCGCCGCTCCGAGCCTCGGCCAGGCAAGCGGCGCCGCCGCGGCTTGTACCGGGGCTTGTGCCGGCATCAGCCAGGGCCACACAGGCGGCAGCGGCCCGGCTTGCATCCCCATGGCTGCGAACGCCAGCGGCCACGGCGCGGCCGCCCCCCCCGCGGCTGCAGGGGGTGGATTCCCAGCAGTGGGCGTTTGCAGCGCTGACGCCATTGATGGAAGGTCCGCCCCTGTAGGAGGAGGAACGGTAACAAACTGCGATGAGGTGGCTCTGCGAGTGAGGTGGCTCTGTGGGAGGGCTGGGTCCGGCTCCAGGGACCGCATGGCCGACGCCATCTTGCCCCTTTGTTTCTTTGTGTCCCTGAGGGCTTGAAATTGTGAGAGTTTTGGGTGCTGGAAAGGGCCCGAGGGGGGGCGGGGAGGACTCGGCCGCTGGTTGGTGAAGCTCGGGGGAGGACCGGGGGGTTTGGGGGGGCTCTTGGATGTTTTTGTCGCTGTTCTCGTCGTGACGCCGCGGTTTTACAAGGGGAGGGGAGGATGGTGGGTTGGGGGGGGGGCGGGGCGGGGAGGCACGTGCGTTCCGAACTTTTCTCCTTCTCTTCTAAAACTTCACAAATTAAAATGAGCAAGGGAAAATACAATCCTAATGAATTATCTCCTGTTTTTGAAAGACGCGTGAGTCTCTTCCCGACCCGATCCCAGAAATCAAGGGATTTTATGGAAGAGGGATAAACAGAGGGGTGATAGAGAAACACCAATTTTGTAAAGCGCTTTAAGAGCTTTTTACTGAAAGCTGTTTGCAGATTTTAAGATGCTTTTAAGTTGGTAATAAACCTCACGCTCAGGACGTGATAACTGTGTACCCATCCTGAATAATTCTCCCTGCCTGGACTATCCCAAAGTGAAACCCAGCGAAATATACTACCTGTGTGGACCCTTGAACTTGATCCCTTGCTGTTTCCTGGTTTCTTCGGTGACTCCAGTCCAAAGCAGAGCCTTCAGCTGGTCTGAGCCTGTAGTGTCGAAGGCTTTCAGACGCCCCATCTGAAAGTGCTAATAGAACTTAGCACGTCTTCTGGGGA
>JAVTVJ010001001.1:0-19524 GCA_034509425.1 Eopsaltria australis | reverse complement strand
GAGGGCTAGTTCTGCTAGATCCTCTCGAACTTTAGTTTGGTACTGTATAATTTCTAAACAGTTGTGTGTTAAGTCATCTTTCGGTTCTCCATATAAAAATTGAGCTGGATTTATGCTTTTATTAACTTCCAGCGTCAAATCATCACTGTCTATCAAAATTGCCTCATATTTTAACATTCTAGAGTCTGTTAACCATTTTTCAGCTTTTTGATTTAACACAGCCCGTACAGCATGGGGTGTATATACTATTAGTTTACCTCCAAAAGTGAGTTTACGGCTTTCTTCTACCAGAATAGCAGTAGCTGCTACTGCTTGAATACATACTGGCCAGCCATGACTTACTGGATCTAGCAATTTTGATAAATAAGCAATTGGCCTTTTAATCCCCCCCCCCCCATTCCTGGGTTAAGACTCCATGGGCTATTCCATTTTCACATTTACATACAGATGAAAGGGTTTTTCTAGTGAGGGTAAACTTAAGGCAGGTACCGAGGCTAGTTTCAACTTCAATTCTTCTAATTTATTATCATCTTCCCTGGTCCACTTTATATCCTCCCCTTCTGTCAATTTTTCATATAAAAATTTTACTGCCTGGGTATATCCTTCAATCCATAATCTGCAATATCCCAATAGTCCAAGCAGTCTTCTAACTTCCTTTTTTGAGGAAGGAGAGGGGAGAGATAAAATCCCTGCCACCCTCTCAGGATTCAGCTTTCGGCTACCTTTGCTTATCAGGTGACCAAGATACTTCACCTCTGATTGCACAAACTGTAATTTCCCTTTTGAGACTCTCAATCCTTTTTCTCCAAGAAAGTTCAAAAGTTTTATAGTAGCTTCTTTAACTTCCATTTCAACTTCTCCTGGCAATAAAAGATTGTCCACATATTGGATAATTTGTATTCCAGGAGGAGTGGGGAAAGTTTGTAATATTTCTTCCAAAGCCTGCCCAAACAGATTTGGAGATTCGGTGTAACCCTGCGGGAAAGTTGTCCATCTTAATTGTTGCTTCCTCCCAGTTTTTGGATCTTCCCATTCAAAGGCAAATATATCCCGGCTTTCTTCTGCTAATGGACAAGCCCAAAAAGCATCTTTAAGATCCACTACACTAAACCACTGATGCTGAGGTGGGACTTTACTTAACAGAGTGTAGGGATTAGGTACCATCGGGTGACGGGTACGAGTTCTTTTGTTCACTTCTCTCAAATCTTGCACTTATCTGTAATTCCCATCAGGCTTTTTTACTGGTAGGATAGGGGTATTATGAGGAGACATACAGGGTTCCAATGTTCCATTCTTTATCAATTCTTCTATTATGGGCTTTAAGCCTTCTCTTCCTTCTAAAGATATAGGGTACTGACGTATACGGATGGGACATTCTTCTTTCTCAGTCGTGACCTTTATAGGGTTAATATTCAATCCTCCCCTATTGCCTTTCCCAGCCCAAACCTTTTTATTTATTTTCTCCTCATCTTCTTGGCCAAGTTTTAACACTTTTGCCGTCATCTTTCCTTCTTCAGGTATAACCCCTATTCCCAACTGTATTTGTAAATCCCTTCCCAGTAAATTGCAACCTGCTCCTGGGACTAATAAGACATCTCCCATCCCTATTCTGGATTCCCCTTCAATTACCACATTTTTAATAACAGGAACTGTAAACCCTTCACCTTTTGCTCCTGTTACTTTCACAGTGTTATTACTTACTTCACAGCCCCTTGGAATATTTATCACACACGTTCTCTCTTCTCTAGTATCCACTATAAATTCTAATACCTCCTCTTGGGGGCCTACTTTTAAGGTTATCATAGGCTCTAGATGGTACTTATCCCCCAAAAGATAGAGCCCATGACCCCCCTATTCTTCGGGGTGTATCTCTTTGAATATTTTCAGGTTCTTTTTTAGGTGCGGACACTCCATTTTATAGTGTCCCTCTTCTCCGCAGTAGAAGCAGACATTTTTTGTTTGCTCCTGAGGTTTTAACCGGGTAGAGGTTTGATTTATTCCCCTCCCTCTGTCTTTAAAAACTTAATATTTCGGGGTGGTCTCTGGAGGCTTCAAATTTTGCTGGAAATTGTTTCCTCTCATAGTGGCTATCATGATTTTTGCATCTATTTTAGCTCTTTCTTCATCTCTCTGTACATAAATTTTTTGAGCCTCTTTTAATAACTCATTTAATGATTTCTCATGCCAGTCCTCAATCTTTTCCAGCTTTCTTTTAATGTCTGGCCAGGCATGAGTGACAAAGTTAACTCTCAGCAAGGTTTGCCCTGCTAGAGTTTCAGGGTCTATTCCAGAGTATTGCTTCATGTTCTTTCTAAGTCTTTCCAGCCATTCTGTGGGACTTTCTTCCTTCCCTTGTCTTCCCTCAAAAGCTTTGCTGACGTTTTGCCCTCTGGGTGCTGCTTCCTTTATTCCTCTGATTATCAGATTACGATAATCATTCATATGTCCCCGTCCTACTTCTTCATTATGGTTCCAATTAGGGGGTGCTATAGGCATTTTCTGGTCTCCTGCTGGTCCTTGTTGATTTTCTTTCTCCCAAATTTTTATTCCAGCAGCTCTAATCATGTGTCTCTCCTCTTGGGAAAATATTATATTCATTATGGACTGCATTTCTTGCCAAGTAAAAATATTGGGGCCCAAAAATTGGTCTAATTGCTCAGCTGTTCCAATAGGATCCTCTAATAATCCCTTAATTTCTTTTTTAAAGGATCTGACTTCTGAGGATGTTAAAGGAGCATTCACAAAACCTGTCCCTCCTTGAACTCCTCCCATCGGCACTTCCCGTAAAGGAAATAATCTGACCCTTGGTCCCAGTTTTTCTGATCCTCGTCCTTCATAACCCTGTCCTCTGGTTTTGGGGTAGAGTCAGGAGAGCAGTTATTAAACTGCCATTGAGTTTTACTTCTGGTGTTTAGATACAGGACTTCTGCAGAAGCTGGAACCATAGAGACATGGTCTGCTGTGTGTGGGGGGACCGGAACCATAGAGACATGGGAGGCTGTTAGCGAGGGAGCCGGAACCTTAGAGGCATGGTCGGCTGTGTGTGGGGAAGCCGCAAGTGAGATACACTCTTCCGGTGGGACCATGAGAGACACGGTGTCCTAGTTTAGGGCAAATGTTAGGAGGAGACCTCCAAGGGGGTCTCCTCTAGACAAGCCAATTTCAGCCACTCCTCCCCCAAACCGGTTCGGGAAAAGATTTCCTTAGAGAAAAAGTGGAAAAAACTATTTATTTAATAAGCAGAATATTCACAAGTTTGGAAACAAAAATTGAATGATATAAAACAATGAAACCTCTCCTTTCTCCGAAGAGATGGTGGATCCAGAGAGTCCTCCTGTGGGTGCGGCTGTGTCAGCCTCAGTCCCTCCAGAGGCTGGGGCCGATGGCCAGGCCCGGCTGCAGAGTCGGGGGGCCCCCGGGGGATTGTCATGATGTCTTGGACCACAGAGATGCTGACCAGTCCCAGAAGAAATAAACCAGTAAAAGAAATAAAGTCTCTCTCTCTCTGCAAAAGCCGAGAGATTTCAGAGAGCACCCAGCTGCGAACTCCAAGAGCACACAGAGAGCTTATCTCTATTTTTCCTGTCTCCGCTTCGAGCGCAGTCTCCGAAGGAATTTCCGGGGGAGTAAGGTGTAACTCCTGTAGACAAACTGTGTGCGTTTTCTCTCCCCCCTTCACCCTCTTCACTCACTCTCTCTCTGGGCCTAACTTAAAGCTACAGAACTTAATACCTGGCATAAGCAGGACAGACGATTGGGGATACAAGCATCATACAGTCAACCCAGGACACACGGCAGTTGGGGCGTTAGGAGGGATGGAGTCGGAAGCTGGTATAGGTGGGGAGGGAGCTGAGGGTCCCAGGATGGGAGGGAAAGGAGTTGGAGCCCCCTGCCCGAGAGCAGGAGGTGCTGGGGCCCTTGGCACATGGGGAAAGGGTCCCAATCTTCCCGGCACAAGGGGGGGAGGTGCTTGGGGTCCCTGCATCTGGGGGAAAGGTTCTAGTCCTCCTAACACGAGGGGGGGTGCTGGCAGGATTTCTAGGGGATCCCAGTTTTTTTCTCTTTTTTCTTTGGCTGGCTCTGCCTCTAGGGTCTTTGTTTCTTTAGAAACTTTTACCTCCAGAAGTTTTGTGCCTTTTATCCAGCAGGAGGCATAATCTTTTTCCTCTGGATCTAATGGTTTCTTGGAATTTACAAACTTGTTTAAGACCTGGCAAATCCAAGTCTCACCAGATCCATACCTGGGCCAATACACATGATCGGATCTTATTTCTTTTTTAGTCCATTCGATCATGCAATATTGAATCAGTTTTACTTTATCTTTCTCTTTTGTATTAGGATTTGCATCCCAGTTAGCTAACATAATTCCCAGGGGGCTTTCTTGGGGTATTTCTGAGGGTTTCTTCTGTGTTCTATTTTTTAAACCCCACTTACTGCCTTTTTGCCCCATTTTCCCAGGATATATATAAATATATATATGATACGTTCCCTGCTTTATCCCGCCCCGGTACCGGCGGCAGAGCGCTAGCGTGAACCTGGGAGGCCGTTCGCGTTCTGGAAGGCTTCCCCGGTGAGCCGAAGATGGGCACTGCTAGTCTGCATTCGGTCTGGGAAGATGTTGCCCTCAGAGCACGGCGAGATAGCAAAGAACTCCCAGAGAAGGAGGGCTCTTAGTATGTGAATTCGGTAGGTTTATTACCCTCAAGGGAGCACAGGGACCAAGAGCCAAGAACATCTCATTACATGGGTATTTAAGGGAGGAATAACATCCAATAAACTGAGGGCAAAGGGGCAATACAGGGGAGGGGCCGGGGTACATGGTCGAATGGGGATTAGGGAGGGGAGGGGGGAAGAGAGAACAACGAATGAACAAGGGAGTGACAGGGAATTTCCCAGAACGGGGAAACATAACAGACAAATCAAGGAACCAATAGCAGGAACTTGGGGTTCATGGCTTGGTGGTCCAAACCACTGTCTCTGGCAGCTTCGGGGGAAAACTCTCTGTCTGTGGAACATGCCACCAGAAGTCCTCGTCCTTCCTGGTTCAGAACTACCGCAACATATTTTTTTTTTTTTTTTTTTGTTGTCCCTGGTTCTTCCCCCCCCCCCTTTGCTCCCCACTCTTATGATAACTTGGAAAAACCACCTATCCTTTACACCACAGAAAAATCTTCCCCTTCACTCTTTTTCTTTTCTTTTCTAATATAATTCCCCCTTCCTCTTAGACAGTAAATATTTTAATAAGCTATATTACGTATATTTTTCATTCATTCATTCATACACACTCATTTTTATTAATCTGTCTCACTCATTCTCATTCACAACAGAACAGCACAAAAAAAACAAGGTACCTTTCAAATTACTGGTTATTACCCACCCGCAGGTGTAGCTTTTCAGATTGGCCAACCCCAGATGCTCTTGAGTAATTTCCTCAGAATATTCTCCTCAACCTTTTAATTCCACACTTCCCGTCTCTTAGGATTCCTTATCCCCTGTCAATCCCACACGTCCCGTCCTGAGGAATTTTCTCATCCTTCTTGGATCTTACCCTCAACCTGGCAATGTTCGGGGACCTTCCCTTCTGTCCCCTGTTTCCTAGTGGATTATGCTAGGAAACTCCGGACTCCCTTTTTCACTAGGGGTCCTCCCTGGAACCCAGTCCCAGTTTCCCCGGGGGCACTTTCACACGTTTTTCCTTTCGCTTTGTTTCCTCGCTGACTGCATTCCTCACGGAATGACGGAACTGCAGCACTCAGAAACTCCGCACTTGCTTCGCAAGTCTGGGGTAACCAGCTCGCGTCTCACACATTCACCACTCAGCCCCCATATTTGCTGCCCCAGCCATACTTACCAGTCTGCTGGCTTGGGCCACGTGCAGGAAAGGTCTGTGGGGCTTGTCACCACAGTTCCTCCTTCAGGGAACTCTTACCCGTTGCTTTTGCTTTATTTGTCCCTTCTTGTCCACAGGTGTTGACCTGCAGCCACCGATCCTCAGAAGAAGCAGAGCGGGGACTGCCGGCATTCGGGCGGGGCGCGCCTTCCCCGACTCAGGATCTCCCAGGGTCTCGGAGGTGCAGTGTTGATCGCGGACGAGCCCCCAATTGTTAAAAACGAGGTCCAGTCTCCTGTTAAAATTCAAAGGTTTAATAAAAGGACAATAAAGGACAAGGTATAGGGTAAAAGGTTACAACGTCCAGGTGACGTTGGGAACCCTTGGCACGGAGCCAAGAGCACATCTGACATGGTGAAAGTACTCTGTTTATATACTTTTCTTATTGCATCAGCCTGTTACATATTCATAGACAAGTATACATATTCAAACTTTTCTCTGAACGATTTTACATTTTCCAGGTACTCGTTGGCATGGCTCCTCCTTGGGTCCGCCTTCTTAGAGCATGCGCAGTTTCTTTGGAGACTCCAATATCTTCTTTTGTCCATTGGTGTCCAGCAGATGGTTATTGTTGATAGGGATGTCCAGTCAGACGGTTATTTGTCAATAGGGATATCCTGTCAGATGGTTGCTTGTCGATAGAGATATCCTGGGACAGGAGCCTGTTACACTCATGCTTATCCCACTAAGCAGGCGTTTAGTTATTTTAAGCTAGGTACATTTTAACACAGCTACATTAGCCACTACATTTAAGCTAAAACAAAAAGGCATTAAAGCATTAAAAAATGATTATATTTCTATAACAAAAGCAACTTCTACAATGACCAACATCATACACATAGCATTCATTATTTGCAAAAAGCCAACACTATAATATGCATTTATAACACAAGTTTTATTAAGTATAAAAATTTGGCAAGCGATAGCAAGCAAAGCAGCGCTGGGCGGCCGGGGACTCTCCGCTCCACCAATGGCACGTGCCGGGGGAAGCTTTCAGCCTCTATTTTATTTGTTACAGTTTCCGGTGTGTTTCTCGGGGTGTTCTGTCGCTGGGAAGGACTCTGCGCCTGCGCGGGCTGTGGCCGAGGGTTCTTTTGCTGCTTCTTGTTTCTCAGTGGTCGCTGCTAAAGGCTGCTTTTCTTCTTTGAGTGTCCTTTTTGGAACTTTGTATGTAACAGTCTTTACATATCTATATTAGGTGATAACCACACAAGTACTTTCTAGGAAGTTGTGGCCTGGACAATAAAGCTTCCTGGACATCTGCTCTCAGGGATATCCATCTCAAAGATAGTTAAATTTTAGAAACAGGGTATGTCTGCTTATCTCAAGGACATCCATCACAAAACAGCTAAATTTGAGAAACAAAGTATGTCTGTTTATCACATTATTATACAAGGGATCCGGGAGGCAGTCCCCAGAGGGCAAAACATTAACAAAGTATTTGGAGAATACCAGGGGAAGGAAGAAACCCCCACAGAATGGTTAGAAAGGTTACGAAAAAGCCTGAAGGTTTATTCAGGAATAGACCCAAATTCCCCAATAGGAGAGGTATTATTAAAAACTCAATTTGTAGCAAAAACATGGGGAGATATACAGAAAAAGCTAGAAAAATTAGAAAATTGGCAAGAAATGGGATTGCAAGAATTATTGAAGGAGGCTCAAAAAGTATACGTCAGGAGAGATGAAGAGAAACAGAGGACTAAAGCAAAAGTTTTGGTTGCAGCCGTTAGGGAAGTTCAAAAACTGGAACGTCCCCAAGGCCCTGTGGAGTCAGCACAGACCCATAGAAACCAAAAAAGGCAACTGGTCCCACAAAGAAAGATATCTGAGGATAAAAGGGAACCCCCTGAATGCTATTACTGCAAGAAGAAGGGGCATTTTAAAAGGGATTGCAGAAAAAGAATAAAGGATGAGAAGATTTTTCAGGAAGACTAGGGATGTCAGGGGCTTTTTATTTTAGGGTCCAGGACATCTAAAGAGCCCTTGATAAGATTAAAAATAGGACCCCAAAAGGAGGAAATATCCTTTCTAGTTGACTCAGGGGCCGGACTTTCCACGGTCCAGAAACTACCAAGAGGGTGCAAACAAAGCAAAGACACAATTATGGTAATAGGGGCTAAAGAGGAACCCTTCGAAGTCCCAGTTATTAATGATGTAGAAATAGAGTCAGAAACAAAAATTTGTTTAGGGAACATTTTGTTAGTTGAAGAAGCAGATTATAATCTATTAGGAAGAGATTTAATTGTAGCTTTAGGAATAAATCTGGTAGTACAAGGACCAGATTTAGTAGTCAGTATGTATATATTAACTGAAGAAGATGAGAAGAAGATTGATCCCAAAGTCTGGTATACCCAGGGAGAAGCTGGAAGGTTGGAGATGGAACCTATTTCCATTGAAATAGAAAGGCCAGAGGATCCAAGTAGAATTAAACAGTATCCCATTTCCATGGAAGGAAGGAGGGGATTAAAACCTGTGATAGACAGATTAGTGGAGAGAGGAACTTTGGAACCATGTATGTCAAGGCATAACATGCCTATCTTAGCTGTACGGAAAACTGATGGAAGCTTTAGGCTAGTGCAAGATTTAAGAGCTATAAATGAGAGAACAAGAACACGTTTCCCTGTAGTAGCAAATCCATATACCCTTTTAAACCGAATTTCCCCTAAAGACACCTGGTATAGCGTAATTGACTTGAAAGATGCCTTTTGGACCTGTCCATTGGCTGAAGAGAGCCGGGATTATTTTGCCTTTCAGTGGGAGGAACCTGAAATGAATAGGAAGCAACAATTTAGGTGGACATCTTTACCACAGGGGTTTGTAGAGGCTCCCCATCTGTTTGGGCAACCACTCAAACAGTTATTAAGTCAGTTTGTGCCAGTAGAAGGCACCAAACTTTTGCAGTATGTTGATGACCTATTAATAGCTGGTCCAAAGGAGGAAGACGTAAGGGCAAGCACCATAGCATTATTAAATTTCCTAGGAAAAAAAGGATTAAAGGTATCAAGATCAAAGTTGCAGTTTACGGAGCCAGAGGTCAAGTATCTAGGACACTGGATCATGAAAGGAAGAAAGAAATTAGACCCTGAAAGAGTAGCTGGAATCATTGCATTACCCCCTCCGCAGACAAAAAAGGAAGTCAGGCAGCTATTGGGACTTTTAAGGTATTGTAGACAGTGGATTGAAGGGTAAAGTGGGAAGGTGAAGTTTTTATATGAGAAACTGACTACAGAGAAAATAAAATGGACAGAACAAGATGAAGAAAGATTTAGAGGATTAAAGGAGACGCTTATAGCTGCTCCAGTGTTGAGCCTTCCTGATGTGAAGAGACACTTCCAGTTGTTTGTAGATGTTAGTAATCATACTGCCCATGGAGTATTAACACAGGATTGGGCTGGAGCCAAAAAGCCTGTGGGATATGTGTCAAAACTCTTAGATCCCGTGAGCCGAGGCTGGCCCACCTGCCTACAAGCAATAGTAGCAGTGGCATTACTAGTAGAAGAAGCTAAGAAGGTCACCTTCGGAGCACCATTGGTAGTATATACCCCCCATAATGTAAGGAGCATCTTACAACAGAAAGCAGACAAATGGCTCACAGATCCTAGACTCTTGAAGTATGAGGCCATATTGATTCATTCTCCTGATTTAGAGTTGCGGACAACTACTGCTCAAAATCCAGCACAATTCCTGTTTGGTAAGGCCCTAGAAGAATATAATCATAACTGTGTAGAGGTAGTGGAATTGCAGACAAAGATAAGACAGGACTTAGAAGAAGAAGAATTAGAGGACGGAGAAAAATGGTTCGTGGATGGATCAGCTAGGGTTATAGAAGGGAAAAGAAAATCAGGGTATGTGATAGTAGATGGGAAGTCAGGAAAAGTAGTAGAGTCAGGACCCCTAAGTGCTAGTTGGTCAGCACAAGCTTGTGAATTATATACAGTTTTACAAGCACTTAAAAGGCTAAAAGGAAAGAGAGGGACAATTTTTACTGACTCCAAATATGCTTTTGGAGTAGTCCACACCTTTGGGAAAATTTGGGAAGAAAGAGGTTTAATAAGTACTTGTGGACTAGGGTTAGTTCATGAAGAATTAATAAAACAAATCCTAGAGGCCATTAGAGGACCATGAGCGATTTCGGTAGTACATGTTAAAGGACACCAGGTAGGGATGCAATTCCAAACTCGGGGAAATAATTTAGCCGATAGGGAAACTAAGAAAGCAGCATTACTGGTGATAAATATTCCAGAAGTCAGAGGGGATAAGACCCAAGAATACCCCTCATGTCCCTCCTCAAAGGAAATTGAGGGATATGAAAAAATAGGAGGAAAGTGGGAAGAAGGTAAATGGAAATTACCCGATGGAAGAAAATTATTATCTAGAGATTATACAAAGATTTTAAAGAGGCTTCATCAACAGACCCATTGGGAGCACAGGCGCTTGCAGAGCAGTTTTTGAAATTTTTTGGGTGCAAGGGAATTTATGAGTTAGCTAAACAAGAGGTACAAGGGTGCATGATATGTCAGAAAATAAACAGAACCAAGTTACGACAAACCCTACTAGGAGGTTGTCCCTTAGCATATCGCCCATTTGAAAGAGTTCAAATAGATTTCACGGAACTACCTAAAGTAGGAAGGTATAAATACCTGTTAGTAATGGTAGATCAACTAACACGTTGGGTAGAAGCCTTTGCTAGTACCAGGGCTACAACCCAGACAGTGTCAAAGATATGGTTGGAAGAAATTATACCTTGATACTGTATAATAGACTATATAGATTCAGATCAAGGGACACATTTTACGTCAAAGGTTATTAAGCAATTAGCAGATGCTTTAGGAATCCGCTGGGAATATCATACCCAGTGGCACCCTCAGAGTTCATGGCGAGTAGAAAGAATGAACCAAACATTAAAAGCCCAATTGTCAAAACTGATGTTAGAAACTAAAATGTCATGGGTTAAGTGCCTTCCTTTAGCCCTGCTAAACATAAGAACTATGCCCCACTCTGAAAGCGGGTATCACCCTTTAAAATGCTTTATGAGATGCCATATGAGCATGGGATGCCAGTGGGACACCCAAAGCTGGATGACAGTCAAGTTCAACCCTATTTGATAACAATAAATAAGAACCTACAAGAATTAAGGAAGAAGGGACTAATAATGCAAAGCACCCCTTTGGGGTTCGCCATACATAAAATACAACCAGGAGATAAAGTGTTAATTAAAACCTGGAAAGAAATCTCTCTCACACCTCACTGGGAAGGTCCTTTCCTTGTGCTTCTAACCACAGACACAGCAATACGGACGGCTGAAAAAGGTTGGATGCATGCTTCCCGAGTTAAGAAGATTGAATGTCAGGAGGAATCACCTGAATGGAAAGTAACTTCCCCTCCAGGAAGCTTGAAGATAAAACTGCACCGACATGCTAAATGACTGAAGGAGATAAGTTGTTCAGTACCAGGATGCGAGTGTTATCCATTTGTTCATTTTAAGTGTAATTATTGTCAAGAAATTTGGGTTACACATTGTAAGAGGGGATATAAACCAAAAGAACTTTGTACAAGGTGCTTGGAGGAGGAATGTGCCTTAACCTCCCATACCTTAGTAGTCGCTACTAACGCAGGCATATTAGAATTAGACTCTCCAGAGTGGTATCACTTGTTCAAAAAAGGGGTGAGGGGTAAATTAGACTCAAAGGCACAGGCCCTAGCAATCGAGTGCCGACGGTCAAACAAGGTACCCTGTAGTGCTGATGCAGTCAAACTATCAAGGTGGGTGTCCTTTGATAATAAGTCTTATATATGGTTTTTCCGAAGGCGAGAGGTGGAATGTCCTGGGTTAGGCCAGAGGGGTCAAAATCTAGGAAGTGATCTGTGCTGCAGGAAGGAATACAACTTCCTTCCTGCGAGAGAGAGCCAATAATCAGGTAGTTTTAAGGATTGATAGGTAGGTAAACCAATTAAAAAGTTGATCCGCCTTCGAGGAAAAAAACATATATAAGCAGAGACTCTCTAAAGCTCTTCCTCTTTGGACCTGCTGCTGCTGTGTAGAGAGGAGCAGCTCCTGCTTCTCTCGCTGGTAAGGCCTCAGCTTTCCCCCCCCTCCCCCCTTCTTCCAAAGGGGGGGGGAAGGGAAGTTGAGAGCGGCCGTGCCGCTGCAGCCGGGCAGGCATGGGGGAGGAAACGATTGGAATTTTCAGCAGATCCAGCTCAGCCGGTGTGTCAGCTACACGAGAGAGAGAGCCGGGCCAGGCAAGGACCAGGCCGGACTCCATCCAGCTCGGGCCAGGCCCTGCCCTGTCACCCCGGGCCCAGATGGCCCTACCAGGCCAAGCCAGCTTGGCAGAGCTAGGCAGAGAGACTCTTGAGAGCGTCTGGCATCCAGCTCAGACCTGTTCAAACAGCCCGGCAAAGAGCACGTGATCCTCACACTGCCGGAGAGAGAGAGACAGAGATTAACTCTCTCCATGCCTGGACTAAACTCACAGACACCCATCCTTCCTCGCAGAGAGAGGAATGAGTGAGGACATCGACATAGTGCAGCGCAGAGACTTTACAGTCAGTGAGGAAAGCAGAACTGATACTCACAAGGAGGTGCATGGGAAGTTGCTTCAAGAGTGAAGCTGAAAACTCTTTTGGAGAACCATGGTTGGGGACTGAGCTAATAAATTCTCTGTAATATATGAAAATATAGTCCAAAGGGGGATGTGAGGTTCTTATTGCAGCCAATGAACTGAAATACCTAAGTACAGACAAGTAAGTGTTGAAAAAGTACAGCCTGATGAGAAACTAGAACCAAGAGAGAGGAGAGGCTGTGACCCAGAGCCCTGGTCCCGGGGAGAATGCTAGAGAACCTGAGTTGTCAGGAGAACCTGTGTTGCTAAGCACAGAAGAAGAGATTTCCTTTGTTGCTGCAATTGAACTGTGCACCCTTAAAACAGGTACCCTGTGGACTGTTCATAACCCACCATAGTGGCTGTGGGAAGGCTACTGGTGTGGGAGGGATCCACCATTAAGCTAGACTTTGCTCCGGGCGGCGGCTAATGGTGAGGCAGAAGACCCATAAAAACTGTATTTTTCTTACAGAAAATCCATGGTGTAAGCAAAAGAAACTTCTCTCCCTAAATGAACTGGAACAAGAGCTGTTTCTGAAGTGGTAAACTCACTAGAGGTCAAAGTGTTGTCTTTTGTATGGTGTCAGGGAGAAAGAAATGGAGAGGTGGGGGAAGGAGGGGTAGTCTGAGGAGTTTGTTCTAGTTTTTTTTTTCCTTGGGTTTTTTTTCCTTTCCATTTGTCTTAGGTATATTAATAAAACTTCTTTGTACTTTATAAAGTTTGAGCCTGCTTTGCCTACTCCTAATCCTCATCTCACAACAAGCAATCAAGTAAATTTAAGTAAGTGTGCTAGCATTTAGCCACAAACCTGAATAAGCGAACTGAAACCACTACAGTGGGACATCTTTAAAAGGAGGTATGCGGCTCTTTCCAATTATGGGTCCCCTGAAGAATACCCCTGCTGCTGAGAAGATGGACTCCCTCGCCACAGGTGGCAACCCCATGGGCGTAGGCAGAGGCAGAGGAGTACGCCTGTGGGGAATCCTGATGGTCCTGAGTCTAATAATGGACAAGACAGCCAGTCTGCTCCCTGAAAATCATCTCAGTATTGGGAAGCAGAGCCCAGTCCAAAAATATGAACAGTACTTTGAGACCACCCTAACAGAACAGGTGGCTATAAAGACCATAACGTACCAAACCCACTATGACTACAAAAGTGGCAATGAGACAGGAAGCTGCATACCTAATAACACTCAATACAAAATGTGTCAATCAGATGGGAAAATAATCTTCTATGACCCAAAAGCAATTCCTAAGGATGGGAGGTTAAGAACGCAGTCCATAAAAAAGCATAAGAAAGTAGTAACTCATGTGTTATTCAAATGAGCGGTTAAGCCTGTGATACCCACCTGTGACAAATGTTATAGTTCCGTATGGATCGGGAAGAAGATGGAATCAGTATTTTGGGCATATTCCCAAGTCAGTACAATATGCTATGATCACAGCCAATTAAAAATGTGCACTGCGGGTGGGAAAACATACTGGGTTGGAGAAAATACAGAATATAACCTAAGATTTTCTACAAAGGAGGAGGGCTTAAAGACTAATTACCTCAACGATAACGATGAATGAATTTGCTTGCAATATAACAGAATTTTTTGTTTTGCAAGAGATGAGAAAGGGGTAAATCCAGAGACTAGGATGAAACAAATTGCTCAAGAATTAAAGAAACAGGAGTCAAAAGCAATGAAGAGAAGAATAGAGCAAGAAAAACTGAAGACATTAAGTGAACAATATGATCAGTTAGAACAACAGTATAATAACTGGGGTTTACCCTCCTCAAATAAGAATCTTTTTGTAAACCTAATGCAAGAAATTGCCACAGAATTAGGATTATCCAATTGTTGGATCTGTGGAAGGCTTAAATCAGCCAAAAAATGGCCATGGAAAGGTAAGAGTCTAGCTCCAGAACAACTTCTACAATGGAATCATACTCAAATTTCTAAAACATTAAAACGACCCGAAGGGTGGGTTTTAAATTATTGAATAATTGGAACAGTCTGTATCAGCAGGGAAGGAAAAAGATATACTGAAGTAATGGGATATACTCCCTGTATGTCCACTCTAGCAGTGCACTCAAATAATAACTCAAAGGTTTGGCAACCAGAAAGCCCTGCCGGGTATTGGAGTTGGACCAGGGGAACAGACTGCGAATGGAATGACCAAACTGGGTTATGTTGGCACAGAAGCCCTGGAGCTAACCCTTACCAAACCTTGAAAGACTTAAAAGATTACTGGGAAAAACCAGAATCTGTAAATGAACCATGGAAAGCACCTAATGGAATATATTGGATTTGCGGGGAGAAAGCTTACAGTGAACTACCCTGCAGGTGGAGAGGATCCTGTACATTAGGAATAATTAGACCCTCCTTCTTTATGTTACCAAGGTCCAAGAGTAATCTACTAGGAGCACCCCTATATGAGACCCTAGACAGAGAAAAGAGAGATTTGAACCTAGAATTTCCGAAAGCAGGAGGGAATCAAAAATGGGGAGAAGACCAGAAGAAAGAATAATAGCATACTATGGCCCAGCAACTTGGGCTCAAGATGGAAGCTGGGGATATAGGACGCCTATTTACCTACTAAATCGACTAATAAGACTCCAGGCTGTAGTAGAAGTCATGTCAAATCATACCTCTGGCACTCTCAAATTATTAGCGAAACAGCATTCCCAAATGTGAGCATTCGTATACCAAAACCGAATAGCTTTGGACTACTTGTTAGCTGAAGAAGGAGGGGTCTGTGGGAAATTCAATGAATCTGAATGCTGTGTAGAAATAGATAACTATGGGGAAACTATCAAAAATCTCATGGCAAAAATCAAGAAAGTGGCCCATGTGCCAATTCAAAAATGGAATTCCATCCTCCAAGCCTCATGGTGGGACCAATTGTTTGGGGGAAGAGCTTAATGGAAAAAGGTGGGATTTTTCATATTATGTTCTGCAGCTAGATTACTGTTTTTACCCTGTTTAGTACCATGCTTCGTCCGACTCATCCATTCTGTTGTCCAAAGTATGCAAATAGCAGCAATGCCTATGGACCCTGAATTAGCTATGGGAAAACTTGGCCAAGCACCCAAGGTATCTAAGATAATGAGATTAAGAAAAAAAGAGGGAAAAAGTAAAGCTACTGAAGCTTTGACTAGGTTTGAAGCCCACATAAGCAGAGGAAAAAATAATCTATACAACTCGCGAAGAAATTACGAAATGTATGAAAAAAAATCATGGGATGAGTACAAAGATGAATTTTAACAGACATAGAGAATGTTTGAAGTTTTAATCAGTACCCTGTTCAATAAAACTATTGTAGAACTTTAGATAAGAAAGGTTATTCATTTACATAATTGTAAAGTTTTATAATATTTTTCGGTGTAATACCTACTTGTCCTCCGATCCCAGGCACGGTGCCTCTGCTCGGTGGTTGCCTTCCTCACCACTGTGCTACCTCAACCCCCTGTCCGTTAGGATGAGAGCCGAGGGAACCCCGAGGATTCCACACAGGGAGGAAGGCGTGGAGGGTCGTCTTGGGTTTGGTTCAGGAGGAATCACAAAGGCAGGAGCGACTCTAAGCTTCAGGCACCAGAGAGGTTTATTCCCTGGAACCCCAAAGTCAAAGGAGCCCCGACTAGCTCTCGACAGCAACTTATGTAGTACAATAAACAACCAATCAGGGTAAAGGCGTGGGGTGGGATTAAGGCGGGAGCTTTCAACAGCAGCAAATAATATAGAAACAGGGGAGTGGTTTGGGGATAACAACAAATCATAAACAGGGGTACAGAGAACTTTCCAGAAAAACCTGTCAATCACCTTTGTGATAGACAAATAACATATTCAATAGGAACAAGGGGTGTCAACTTTGGGTGTTAACTGGGGTGTGACTACAACCAGGCTAAACCATGGATGTTTTTATAGCAGGGGGGCGACTCCCCGATGGACCAATCAACCAGGAAGTCCTCAAGCCCCTAGGTCTCGTTTCTATATTGACAACTGCCACATCTCCCCCTTTTCTTTTATTTAAAAAAGCCCGTTGTACTAACGATACTAGAATATTTTTAAGCAACCAAACATACTTAACACGATAACGATGACGATTAGGATCCATAAAATAGATTTCAACAAGTCCATGCCCCATTTTGAAATGCCCCAGTCACTCATTAGATGGTCCAACCAGTCTTTACTTTCAGTCCTTAGTTGAGTGAATTGTCCTTGCAGTTCTTGTAGCGTTGCATGGATGCTTTTTGAATGGGATGATAATTTCATACAACACATCCCTTCAAAGTCCTCGCACCCGTGCCCGTGTGCGAGAAGGAGAAAGTCAATCGCCGCCCTGTTCTGCAGGGTGGCGTGCCTAGTAGTGTCCTTATCTTCCAGCAGCTGGGTCAATGCCCAGGACGTGAGGTTGGCTTGTCTGCCAAGCCAACACTCTAAATGGCCTAATTCCCTCAAGGCCTTAGCTGCCGCCACCCAGGGCACGAATATGGAGGCAGCCACCCTCTTTGAAAAACTCCAATGTTCAACAGCCGAATTGCAACTTTCGTCCCAAATTCTGAGTGATCTTTTTTGACGGGTCAGATTATAGAATTTTCTCCATTCAAGAATTTGGTTCTTGTTGGGGGTCATGAGGGTGAGTTGGCCCAACGGCATGGCCCACCTGAAAGACGACGGTATCCACAGCCCAGACTCTATCTCCACAGATTAAGAATACGCCGGGGAGAGTCTTCGGACGCGCGTGACTTACCATTTAGAATCCTTATATACACCATTTCAGACTTACAGTCTTTAAGACATCCTGGTATGGAATTTTATCATATCCTCCAAATATTTTTGCATCTTCCCACTTAGGGAAGTAGTCAAAATTGATACAAAAGTCAGCTTTGGAGGACCCCAACAGTGCCAATTCTTGGGGCTCCTCTGGTGCATGGGGAAGGGTCCTCATCCACGCATCCCAGTTGTCAACAGGTTCGGGCCTTGTACCTGCGAAGGAGGTGTCATTCATTCGCAGGGGGATACCTACTAGGCAGGTCGACATGGGATCTGAAGTTGCACCCATACTCAAACACATGCTGTCTTGGTTTAGGGCTTTGGCTAACGTGATCCAGATATTCTCTTGGGGCTGTTGTACAAGCCATCCTTCGATTCGGGGCAGGACGTTCAGCATCACCCACATCAGGGCCATGATGACTCCCGTGGTTTTCATTGTCATGGATCCTTTAAATCTAATATCAAAACAAACATGAATAACTTTTGAATCAAACCAAAACAATTTTTCAATTTTCTGATTCCTTTCAACTCCTCTCCGCCTCCCCCCTTTTCTTTTACTTAAATTAGGATACAAGGTGGGATAGGGTTATTACGGGACTGTTAGGTTGGGATATAAACAAGGAGAATAAGGTAAGTGAAGGGATATGGGGTTGGAACACAGGGTAGTCTTAGAGGGAGTGTCGTAGAGTGGTTAATCATAAACTATGGCTTCTCTGTCTGGTATTCGCTGGTCGCTGATCGGTACACGTCATATCAGGTAAGTCCTTTCCCTTTCCATTTCTCCTTTTTCTTCTTTTCCATGCGACTGATGGCTTGTTGTCGCTCTTATCCTTGTCTTTCCCACGATCCTCCACATACGGCTTCACATTTTTTGCCGGAATCCACCGCGGACCGCCTGGGGTGGAGACACATGCATACCCCCTCCCCCAGACGATTAACGGTGCGGGACCTAAAATTTGATGACTCTGCGGATCCTTAAACAGCACCGGCGGTCTTTCTGTCAATTTTGAATTTGTCGAATTCATGAAATGCCGGAAGACGGGGGGAGTTGGCTCACTATCAGAGCAATTTAAAAAATTTAACGTAAACAGAGCCTTGCAGAGGCGCTCAACGGGCGACTTCTCTCCTGCCTCTCCCCGCTGCTGTGTAAGGATGCGTTTAATATCTTGATGTTTCCTCTCAACTAACGCTTGTCCCGACGGAGACTGTGGAATTCCGGTCGTATGTTCTACTCCCCAGTTTTGAAAAAACTGACGCAAGGAGGCAGATACATACGCCGGTCCGTTGTCTGTTTTAATCTGTTTTGGAATTCCCAAAACTGCAAATGCCATAGTAAAATGTTTTTTGGCATCTGTCGCCTTCTCTCCGGCATGAGCCGAGGCGAAGAGAGCGCCTGAAAATGTGTCTACTGACACGTGTATATATTTCAACTTCCCGAAAGGTGTAAAATGGGTGACATCTGATTGCCAAATCTCATTGGAGTTCAACCCCCTAGGGGTGACTCCTGCGTTGAATGTAGGTATTTGATAGGATTGACATGATGGACATGTGGCCACTATTGCCTTAGCTTGCTCCAAGGATAGGTGAAACATCCTACGGAGTGCTGGCGCATTCTGGTGAAAGAATTGATGGCTAAGGCGAGCCTGTGCGAATGTGTCAGGTACGGTACACGTCATCACAGGCATCGCCAGAGCATCGGCTCTCGCATTGCCTTCAGATATAAAACCTGGCAAGCCAGAATGTGATCTTATGTGCATCACAAAATATTGATGCTGGCGGTGGGACAATAACATTACGAGCCGCGCAAGCAAACCAAATAATTTTTTATTTGGGACCTCTCTCAGTAAGGAATGCTCTGCTCTAGAAACTACTCCTGCCACATATGCCGAATCAGTTACGAGGGTGAGTGGCAGTTCCTCAAACCTCTCAAACACTCTAACTACAGCAGCTAGTTCAGCTATTTGAGGGGAACCCTCAACTATCTGAACTTCTTCGTCCCACTGGAGGGTCTCTGGATCTCTCCAAGTCAACACCGACTTATGAGAAGAGCCAGAGCCATCTGTAAAAAACTGTTAGAGCATTCTTAATTGGTGTTTTACTTTGAGCCACATCAGGAGCCAATTTAAACTCAGTATTGAACAATTGGTGTTTTAGCTTTTGGTTGCCAATTTGGCCTGAGTAATTTTCGAGGGCAAGCTGGAGGTCCTCACTTTCTTGGAGCACTTCTTCAAAACTATTCTGCTTCCAAGGAACTTTGATGTACGCAAA